>JAPYYT010001817.1:0-22975 GCA_030522565.1 Ceratosolen corneri
CTCGCACACTCTCGCTCGCTCGCTCGCTCGCTCTCTTCCCAGCGCTCTTTCGGCTTTCCTTCGTTCGACAGGTCCGTGAAAGCGGCTACGAGGACGAGATGACCTGCATGGACGATCGAGCGCGTTCCAAATACATATGATCGATTTTTGCCCCTTTGTGATCCTATCCCGGGCCCCCTTGGCCACCAGATTATTACGTCGCAGGTTTTTGCTTATTCGATTCTGCATGCCGTAAACATTGTTGAGATGCTTTGTAGAAGCTGTTCGTTACACGGAGTTTTATGTATTCCAGTTTCTCTGCCTGTTATTTTGAATAATTCATAGGGAGGCCGCCGAATAGAATGAAACACATTGTTACCCATTTTTACGACTGCAGCCCGAGTATGTTTAAACAATCTATTTGTAAAGTCATGATTTCGAGGAGAGTCTCGCCCCGCCAACATGACCAAAACATTGAACGCATGCGAGGTACGACAAAGAACAAACATTACCGTGCTTTCGGCTCCTCTGCCGCCAACTTATCCTCTCGTTTCACTTGAATGTGGACGAGTGCCTACGATAATGGCCCCTCGCTTTCCCAATAACCACCTCCCCATCGCTCTCGTAGCTTTCGAGCCGAGCAGCTCGAAAATAATAATTACCCTACGCGAAACCACCTCCCTCTCGGCACTCCACATACCAGCCGCCCAGCCGTACCCTCGGCATTCCGAGGCGCCTTCCCTCGAACTCCACGACCACGCACCACGCACCACCACCACCACCACCACCACCACTCCAAGCACCGGCCGCTCTTTCTAATTTACGAAACTCGATCCGCCGCCATGCTTATTATCCCCGGACACCTTCAACCACTACTACAAGCCACGGGTATAAAGGGCTCGGCGAGCTGGCGGCGCCTCCACCGCCTCGGCCGGGCCCTCGGTGGTACTTTCGAGGGGCGAGAGGCGCCTCGGCGGGCCCCGAACCGAGCGTGGAAAAAGGAGCCCTGCGCAGGTGTGAGCGCGCGCGACCTCGCGAGTAAGCGCGCCCATGGCCAAAGGGCGAGGCCAAGACGGATGGGAGGAAGTGTTGGCCGAGGTCGCTTCCCCAGCCGTGCCGGTGCACGAGAACTGGAGCGCGCGAAGCAAAGCGGATGATGCAAGAGGCGCACGACGAGCAGCTGATGAGGCACGAACGCGGCTGGGCTCGCTCCATTAGTTCGGCATTTCACGCGAATAAAAGAAATCGGAAAAGGAGTCTGGAATTAGGCCGTTAGGTTGACGTGCGCCCTCCTGAGTACGTATGCCGCTTGGGGGATGGTGGGGTTGGAGGGGAGGGTGGGGTGGGAGGGAGCGGCGGTCACCCATTGAACGTACGGAGTGTCGAACTGGACTTGCTGGGCATTTAACAGGTCACTACCTAACGACCCAACGAACGCGTCGGGAAAATTAACGCGACGAGCATGTGTGCGTTGGTCGTGGGGGGGGGCGGGGTGGGGGGTGGCGGTGTGGGTTGAAGGATGTGCGGAGCTCGGGAGTCTCGGGGGATACGAAGGCGGATAAGGGCTTCGCGCTGGGAGGGACGCGCAGGGAGGAAAAGAGAGGTCGGAGTGTGGGCGTAGTAGCGCTCGTGATTTACATATGCGTATTCTATACTTTATTTACGACGTCGATCATCCCAGCATCGCTTTATCTCGCGCATACGTGGCTCGGGCACTCGACTCCTTCGACAATAAAGACCCTCTTGGCACATCCCATGCAAGAGAGAGAGAGAGAGAGAGAGGGAGATTGGGAGGGGAGTGAGGGACAAGGATAAGAGGTGAACAATTCAAATGCACTCCAAAGGGATAGTAAAGTATTAGTCGGCCTCCGCTTTTGCCGACACGTACTTTGGTATTTTATACACCCTTGGCATTATTACGTATTGTTGGCGTGATAGATACCTGGCTATTAGAAAATTACTTGGAGTGAGCGGATAAAGTATGTTCGGCAATATATAACATTTTCATTCTCTTCGTATACAATGTAATGTGCAATTTTTGTTATGCAGATTAACAGATCGAGTGGCAAGCGCGATCCTCTTATGCGATGGATGTATGGGCAAAAGGTACGTTTCCTCGTTATCGAGAGCTACGTCAGATCGGGGGGGAGAAGGCGGGGGGCGGGGGGCACGAAGCGTTTGTATTTTACGTCGTATAAGCGAAGCTTTCGTTTTATCGGCAATGCGAGGGTGAGCGTATAAATCGCGGCACAATATACGGATGGGCGCGCTCGCAGTCCTTATAAATCGCAAATGCTCTTAAAGTGAGAAAAAATAACAGAAGCGTCCATCGTTAGGTCGCAACTTGCCGCAGATTGATGATCATGACCTTAGAATTATCGCGTCGCGACGAGGAGCGATGCCGGCACCGGTAATTGACAAATCTGCCGTTGCTTATTGAAGTATTCTGCCTTGAATATTTATAAGAGGCCGGGCACAGCGAAATCGATCCTTACAGAGCTGCCGAAGAATGTAATGAGAGGGCGAGAGAGAGAGACTGAGAGACAGACAGAGACAGAGAGAGAGAGACAGAGAGAGACAGAGAGAGAGAGAGAGAGAGCGAGAGAGACGGGTTAAAGTTAGAGATTGATGCCATTATTTTACCTTGAACTTTCTTGTACTCGCCGCCAATTGTAATTGCTGGAATGGTATCGTAAATAGGAATACAATTGGATGGTCTGCCGAGTTATTTCCAGTTCAATTAAATCTCAACTCATTATTTAATGCGGGGACGCTCAATGGTGACGCTCCAGGTCGAAAATTGTGATTTCAGGAGCCACGCTAACGCAAAAGCGCTCTTAAAGACATCTTCCGGCTTAAACGTCCCTCTTAAACTCAATGCAGCGACAATCGAGTGTACAACTTGAGACAATTTACGAATAGATAAATGACGTAGTGCCGATGAATTTGCTTATTATCGCTCAATTGTTTTAATTGCTCGGAGAACGTAATGGGTGACAGGTTGTGCTCGGCTACCACCACACGCGAACGACAAGACATTCTCAATATATATTGTTAAGCTCCTGGAAAATGATAAGCAAGCGGGCAGGCCACTTTGATGCGACTTGAATGGTTTTTTCGCATCAACACCAAGGCCACGCACTCGCTCGAGACAAATCTTCAAGCTTTAATAATAATAATGCAATTAGTGGGAGGAGGGCGTGTGGGTGGAGGAGGCGAGGAGGGAGAAGAAGACGGGTGGAAGGAAATTGTTTGCCCCGGCGTATTGAAAAATGCTCCCGTAGAATTATACTTTTTAATGCCTCCATTACAATAAAGTTCGGACCAAAGTAGAATTTTATTCCCACTATAAACCGAGAACGGCAAATAAGCATTATAAAAACTTTTCGAGCGATTTATAATGGGCCGTAAAGTAGGACGAGGGGCCGAATCATTAGAATACGCTAAATAACCTCCTAATTGGCGTATACAAATCAGCAATGTAAGAACGAGGCAAATTGTTGGAGGGGAGGAGACGGCCGCCAATTGGCGCGTCGATAGTCGCGAAATTTATATCGCCGGGAGCGCCCACGTTACGCGAAATAAAGCGTCGGGACCGGCGCTTTCCTCATGCGATCGGAGCCTTCGCTCGAGTAAATTGCCAGCAGGAGATAAATGTAGGATGTGCCGCTAACCTACGGACAGCCCCGACGAAAATTGATTTTTCCGCGCTGCGAGCGGCCCCGGGGACTCGGAGATTAACGGCCACGGCCGATAAGAATTTATTGGCCGGTCGATGAATGCCCCGACGATAATGGAGTTGATCTAGAAGAATACGAAGCGCCAGGTCGTCCTCTAGCCACTATCGCTCCCACTTATTTCGCATCTCCGAGGGATTTTCGCCCCCCTGGCCGTAGCGGCGCCAATAAAACGGAAACTCAGCCGCGCTAACCCACCCATCCCTACCTTACCTTAAGGCCTTAAAAAGCTACGATTTTACGAAAATTTATGCGCCCGTTCGCGCCTATTAAATCCCTTACGACTCTTCCATACGACCAAATGTTGGTGACCATTTATTTTATAGACCTCCACTTGGCACTGATAAGCATAGCAATTTTCGTGAAACTCTTTGAGGGGGCGGAGGGGGCCGCGCTCTACCCACAGCCACTGATTTGATTCTATTATGCTTGCATAACTTTACGTATAGCCAAATAAAGGCCGTTCAGTCATTATTTCAGACTTGAGGCTGGCTTCACTGGCGCTCACTGGCCGTAAATTGATAAGATTTAAGCTAAATTATCGGTTACCGAGATCGATCGACGCTCCCTTCTCCCCTTGATCGCCAACAGCTCATCGAAACTTACCTGAAAAAGAAAAGAATGAAATTATTACTCCCTGCGCCACAAGGGAAACGCGACGTTATGACATTTAATATTAATAGGGATGGAAGCTTATATCATTAATGGGGGGGGGGGCGAAATTATCGGATCGAGCCGGCAGGACAAATAAAGCCACTTGGCAAGTGAGCCACCACCATTGCGCAAGCAAACAGTTCGCATTCGCTGGAGGCAGAAATCGATCACCACCGACTGGGATGGGAGACTGAAATGCTGACTCGCGCGACCGATACGCGTCAGGCATCCACCATCCCATCGAGGAAAATCAAACGGAAAAGCCAGCGGCCGCCTCGCTTCTTCTTCATCTACGTATCGTCGCCGTGGCCTATCCACCATTAAAAGCCTTTAACCGGCCAATATCGGCTGCATCAATCACGCGAGGAGACAGTGATGACTGCCCAGTTAGGCGGTGGACGCGCAGTCAATCAATCTGGCTCACCACCCACCCACCCACCCACCCACCAATGACCACCTCCTACCAATCGCCCCTACCGGTCACCCCGGTCGCTCTTCTCCTCTTCTCATTGCCCAGCAGCTCCTTCGAGAGAGGGTAGCTCCAGATAAGGACCATCCGGACAGGCGACTCAAACGCCGACTCTCCCTCCCCCCATCCCCCACCCCCTCCACCCACCGTCGTCACCGCCGCCACCGCTCTGGTCGCTGCTCTCGCCCGCGCGTTCACTTCCTCGCCGCCTTTCTTCGCCGCGTGTCTCCTGCGGCCGGAGGTGGAAAGTTAGACGATCGATAAAGGAGGCGCGAGTAAATCATGAGAAGGATATTCGTGAGAGCGGCACGACGGCGGAAGAGGCAAAGGAGAAAGAGAAAGAGAGAAAAGTTTTCGGTTCGACATATCAGCCCGAGGTGGTCACGAGAGAAACCCGCGAAAGCCCACTCCGAGGCTTGTGGGTGGGACCCGTGGCTATCGTGATCCTAACTCTTCTTCAACTCTCTCTCTCTCTCTCTCTCTCCTCACCACCACCGTCGCCGACCCGGCCGGCCCTATACCTCACCCCACCCACTCAACTATTCCTCTTTATTTCTCCCACCTCGCTCTCTTTCGCCTCCTTGCCGCTATTTACGAGGCTCCGACGGGGGATAAATCCGCGAAATATATATCAAGTATTTCCGAATTTTTTAACGGGCATCGGCGCTCCGCAGCACCGACAGGCTCGCAATTGCTTACACCACCAGGCCCAACCTCGACCACGGACAATGGCACTTTAATTACAGCAATAACTGTGGGCAATTGTTGTTGTTGCTGTTGCGTGCGTGCGTGCGTGCGGGGCGAGATTTCGGCAAGTCATCGCTTGATAATGCAAAGCTTGAATTTTTTGAGAAATGTTGTGTAGTCAGAGGCCTTCGCCTATGTAAAGACACTCGTGTGGGGGCGTTTAATTAAAATATTACAGCGAGTTAATTGGCTGGAGGTAATTGGGCCGATGGATGTAGTGTGGCCGAGTGGAATGATGAAACGGCTATTTTATTCGGCTATGGAGGGCTGAGGCTGCGGCCGGAGACGCCACGTCGACTCTCGGACGGCGTCGCGCGATGAATATCTTTTCATTCTCAGCGTCACACGTTCCGTGCCAATGATGATGGACGCAAAGCCAAAAGAAGGAGAAAATTCCTCGGCTGCCCGCAGGCAGCTTACACTTTTTGCCGATAGAGAAAAACGAATTAACAATCAGATTACTCCACTATACAAATACGAGATATAGATATAGACGGGGGCCTTGGTAGGACGGGGAGGCTTGATTTTGCGGCGAGGATGGGGTGGGGTGGTGGGGGGCACTGCAAAAAATAAGAGCGCCATGGCTAGTGTAAATTCAAAGACAATTTCCGGCAGATTCGCCACGCGCCTTTTTCCATCTCCATCGCCGCGGCCGAGAAAAAGCGATGGTACCTTGGCTTCGCACCCGCACCCCCCCACCCCCCCAAGCCTTATCCACACCCGCTTTTTACCCGCTCTCAGACACGTTCGTAACGAGCATGGACATTGCCGCATATTCCCGTTGGATCTCATTCCCCGGGCCCCCCCGCCACCACCTCCTCCCTCCTCGCTCACGCTGCCTTAAAGGCGCGCGAGTCAGTTCCCTTTCTCACACAGGCCGCTTGCGCACCGCCGTTGCTATGCAAGTCAGGATCATTTTCTTGCTCGAGCGCGGATATTGCGAATCCTCTTTGTGGAGCTGATACTTTTCGCGCTCGCTTTTTACGAGGGCCGCAAAGTATACAGAGAGATCGCCCGTAAGAATTTTCCACGGGACGCTCGATTTACTTTGCCGTACGGAGTTGGGCCCTGGGCTTGGGCTCGCTGCGTCCTCGATTCGTTGCTCACTTATTAACGGGGCCCGGCCACGGGCAGAGCAAGCCCCTCTCCGCTTTACTTAACGATATTTGCTTAAACGATTAATAGCGTCGGCGCTCCTCGATTATATGCCAAAATGATCGATAAATCACGAGGCTTTAATGGCAAATTATATCACGCTGCCTAATGCACGCCTAATAAGAACTTGGAATTGTCCATAAATTTACGCTCGACTATGCCTCTACTCTGCACGCATTCCCGTTATCGCCAAGGCCATTCCCTCCCAATAGGATGCATTAACCTGCCAATTATTATTATTAATAATAACAGTATCGTCAATAACAGACAATATATATCGAGTGGGCCAGGCTGGCAAATGGTGGGATAATCAAAGTTACGCTTGTCGAATGACATTCACCCAACGGTCTATCAAACGGTTATACGAGGTTTCTCCAACTCTAGCTCGGATGCAATGGACCACCTATCACTAAGCTGCCGATCGGCTCTCAATAATTAAAACGTCCGTTCACTCGGACCTTAGAAGCTCCGGATATTTAGAGCAGCCTATTCCACAATCTAAGGCGTCACTTCATTGCCGGGGCTTACATAAGGTCCCTCGAGGTTACATAACCGCCTCGACACATACGAGGCACAGGTGCCCACAGACCCACAACTACTAATCGCCAGGGCCAGGAGCTTGCTCGGTCCCCTCGGGCACATTTATAAAAGCCGGAGGCTCGCGGTAGTCTAGCCAATGGCGACGGCGACGGCGGCGGCGGCGGCTGCTTTCCAGTCGGCCATCTAGTGCTGACGTCCGTATGTCTTGCGATCGAATGGCATCTACGCCAGGACTCTAATGTTGGTCCCTTGGTCGCGCACCGGCAGCGCCATACATAAGCAAAGGAAGCCTGCACTTGAGGTATATACGAGTGAGCTCTTAAACGGCCGATTCACCTATTGATAGCCGCGGATCCGATCTTTCCTTCGACTCTAGCGGTGACGGCTATCTTACCCCCAAGATCTCTCCCAACATCTACCAGACGCTACCATACATATATACATAGATACATATATAGGTTTGCGTGTGTGTGCGCGCGGCGAGGAGTTACTGCTGGTCAGTTGGAACGAAGAGAGATGACTGGGTGGGACGGACGGCGGTACGGCGAGGGAGGGGTGGGGTTGGGGAAGAAGGGTGGTTAGGTGGGGAGAGGGGTGGTAGAAAGCAACGATCAATCGAGTTTAATGCCAAACGATCATTGGAACTGTTTGTGGCAATGTGTGGAGCAATTAAGGAGGAATGAGCAATGGGAGAGAGACGAATGAAGCCAATGGGCGCTCAAAAGTTTGGCACTGATTCTCAAATAGTTTTAACGAATTAGCAACGATGACGACTGCGCAACCGCAGACTCCGTCTCCCGATTCACTGCCCATCACCAAAGCCAATGCATTTACTATAACCATAGCATTATGCCCCTGCCAGTATTTTCAGCTCAATTTATCTCCGATATCCGTGCGCGCGCCCGAGCGCATATATATATGTATGCATTTAAGTGCGCGTGCGCGTATGCGTGCATGTGCGCGAGGCTTTCCTGGAAATGCCAGAAAAAGAGTTCAATTAGATGAGTCCGTATAAGGCACGAAAACGATTCATTAACGGACTTTTAATTGGAATTAAAATTGTGTATCGAGACCAATTATCGGAAAATCATTATCCATAAGAGATACTGGAGCCGGTAGTGAATTTAATGTAAATGAAGAGACATACAGGTTAGTGGTTATCGAAGTCATATTGCGATTAACTCGTTGCTCCGCCAGCTCCGAATAATCGTGTAAGGGCCGAGGTTGTGCCATTTTGCCACGAATCGTTCGACACATCTCCGCGAGCCGACCATTTGCGTGCCATGAATTTTTCCTCCTTGCGTTCAAATTGCGAGCACCCACGACAGCGCAACGTCAACGGTACGCGTGCATTTTATCCAAAGGAGAGAATTTTTCCCAAGCTTGCGCAGCCAACTCTTTGTGCAGCACGCGGATATAGACGAGACCAGAGCTGGGAAATATAATGGTGAACTGACAGGACTGCGAGCATTGCGGCCCGATAAATCGCGTGGGGCCCAGTAGTGGCATTTACCACAGTTAAAATGGAGCGAAAATCGAGGCCGCGGCAGTGAGAGAGAGAGAGCGAGCGAGAGGGTTAGTAGACGGGGAGAAGCGCAGAGAGATGCAGTAGTTGCCAAGGCGAGATGTTCGTGAATCCGATAACCCAATATTCTTCATACTCTGGCACATGAACGTCCAAGTGCTTGAAGCCAGCCTCTTTCGACAGCAACAGCAGTAGCTACATCTCTCTCACTCTCGCTCACGGGGGGGCGATCGCGGGGACTCGGAGAATAAATTTACATGCAAGCGAAGGCTGCGAGTGAGGCGAGACGATATCGGCTTCTTGAACGATGGCTCACGCCCGCTTTACTCTTCTTCGCTCACCAAATTGAACATTACAAATGACTTGTGCGCGTACTATTGGGACTCGGAACTTGACTAGAGGTCTTGGATTATTCTCGGCTATTACGCGCCCGGTCCCATGCCATGCCACCCTCGATAAATCCAAGAGCACGGACGAGCGCTCGAGCAAGCTTATGCAAATCTCCAACCACTCTGATTGATAACTTGACGATATTCAAGGAGGTTTATCGACGATTAGCACTCAAGGTGTGACATAATTGCGTAACTAGCCTGCGGCCAAGTGAATTCTCAAAAGCCAGTTGGAGCGAGGAACTTATCTGCACATCTAAATAAAGAGGGCATTAAAGTGTCGGCAGTGTCGCTTAAGCGAGCACATTGAATCTTATTTAATGCGTCGGTGTTAGGCTAAGCATTAGACTTATCAACGGCAGCTTAAAGTAAAAAAAGAAGAGCAAAGTTTCCGCTAGCGCAGCGACCCTCGCCGTCGACCCTTCGCCAAAGCCAAGCACGAGGCAGAATTTCCGTGAGCCGTTAAATTCCGCCGGCCACAAATCTCGCGCTCATGTGCAGAGACTTTGGCGACGTCCAGCGATGATAAATAAAAGTGACGCGAGGCTACGTTGGCTTCCTCTAGCCTCCCACCCTCCTCTCCAGAGGTGACAGACTCCTGCGATTAATCACCCGTGGGCTCCTCCTTCCCTTTTCCAAGGGTGGCGCGCGATATTCGCACGCATAATGCGCGTCAAGCCCTCAAGGACAGTCCGAGGTAATGGACGGTCACTTCTTAGTGCGAGGGCTGAGGTCTCCGTGCGCGGGTGGGGGGGGGGGTTACGTCGCAGTAAGAAAAGCGAGGCTCGGGCCCGCTGCGGCGTATCGTGATAAATGGCGTTTCGGGCTTATTCGTTTGCTGAATTTTTCATGCCCCCCCCCCATGTGCTCTCCTCCACCTCCTTGATTCCCCACTCTCGGCAGCCTTGAGCCGAGGCTTCGCGAGCCGCGCGAAACTTTGATGTTGGCTGCATTTTATCGGCTTTTGCACGCGTGCGCGCGCTCACTTAATTGATAATCTTACGTATATCAGGGCTGAATAATTGGCTAACGGTCTGCTTCCAAGTCTCGCCTTTAATCGGCGAATGTGTAACCATGTATTAGCTAAACACGCATCCAAATACATAATTATTGTTGCGATTAAGTTTATCGCGCGAATCGCGCGGCTGGGCGAGAGAAAAGTATTTAAATAGGTTTGGCGCGCATGCTTGGCGGGCAAATTTTTAAAATCCCCGACAGATTTTTTGCCCCGAGTGTCTCGTTAATTACATTTATTGCGCCATTGCCGTCCCACATCAAACTTCCACAACATTGAATTTTTTACAGCGCTACACAAAGCCTTTTCAAATTAATATTTAATACTCGCTCGACTCCCCATAAACGACTACTAATTCTCATTCCCAGAACTTCCATCCCAAATCTCCGTGACGCCATAATCCGCTCTAATGAACGACGGAAAAGAAGAAATGGGAAGGAAAAAATACGAGGAGAATCGAAGCCCTAATAGGAAGCACGGCAACCAATTCCCAATATATTCCTTCGAGATACCCAGGGACACACGAGCGGCAGTCCCCTGGCAGAGCTGGACGGGTGGCGTGGAGCGAGGGGGAGGTCGAGGAGGAGGTGGAGGGGGGACTGCTTATTCGACGACAATAATAATTTGCCGGGTGGCTAAGATAAGTCCGAAACTGGCCGACTGAGCGCAAATAGACATTATCTAGCGGCTGAGGTGGGGAATACCGTGAGCAGCCGTTCCACGAATATCTCCGCAGATATGTTAATGGGAGCCCGCGACGTCCTCCCCATTATCCTGCCTCGTGTAAAGTAAACATAGGCGAAGAGGAGAGAAACAGGCTACTTCCACTTCCCTACGTGTGCGCCTACATGCGCGAAATGGACGGGATGAAAAAAAAAGAAAGGAAGGTCTACAACCTCCGCCAGCCTCTCTCTCTCTCTCTCTCTCTCTCTGTTTTATCTTTATTATTTCTGCAGGTCTCCTCGCTCCCTTCGTCCCTCGTCGTCCAACCCCCCATCCACGTCCCGGCCGGAGGGACGCGCAGCCAGACTCTTTCGCACTTTTATTAGGGGTCCGCTTGAAAGCCCAGTGGACGCGTAACGCGACATCGAGACGAAATCTCCATAGCGCCGTATATCATCGATTCGAGCAGTTACGATTGCAGTTTTCATTGGCGATTGTGCGCACGCCTCTGGAAATATGGCTAATGGAGGAGGACCGTGGCCGCCGTTAAATTTAATGCTGCTGCTGCTGCAGTGCTTGAGAGCGGAGCCGAGCGCCTGGTATTCTCACATTGTGCATCCTGGGCTTAATATAAATAAATAGCGGCGGCAGTGTGCGCATGTCTCGGACGGGAGATTGACAGTTCTCCATGGGCTCGCCGATGATTAATCGACGTCGGCCGTATTAGCCGAGCAAGCGCACTCGACAACAGCTTTCGTAGCCAATCCCTCGGCAATCGAGGTCTCAAAAGCTGTATTAAACGAGGACGGGCGCGAGGACGGGCTTCGACGCCTTCGCCGGCTTCCCTTATTTTTAGGGATAGCAGGCCCCGCCGCTCGCACATCGAAGGTTAGGATATCGAAGGGTATACAAGCACCGGGCACAGAGAAGCGTGTAACGACGTTGGATTTTGCAGGTCTTGTAGGACTGCTCACGATGTATATAAAGGAACGATTCCTATCTCTCTTAATTACCTCGGTGTTTTTCTGCGGTGGTGCAGTGGTGCGCCGCCGCCGCCGCCACCACCGCCGCCACCGCCACCGCCGCCGAGCGCACGCGTGCTTGTCCGCTGGATGTGTATCTTTCGCGAAAAATCCGCGCTTTTTGCTGGGCCCCCATTCCCCCACCACCTCCGGGCGTCGATTATCGATAAAAGTAAGGCGAGCGCCAGTCGATTATAGCGCACGATTTACATGACTTGGGCCGTGATTGCACTGCCCTCTCCAACATGCAGCATCAAAGCTCCCTTCGGACTCGGACCTCGTGTTGGCTCACTCGCAAAGTCGAGTGACGCCGCGTGAAATTTATTTTTACTCTCCCGCAAATGCTGCTTTTTGCCGCTCCTCGGCTGCAATCGTTCCCTCTCTCATCCCCGCGCACCGCCGACAGATCATTAGATATGCCGAGATAAAGCGCAAGAGGTTGCTTAATATATCGGTTAATTTATTAATGCACGGGAGATCGTTGGGGCATGCATGCGAGCAAGAGCCTACTGATTAATATATAATCAATTATTGCTGTTGGTAGAGTGCGATCGTCGAGATTGCGAT
Source organism: Ceratosolen corneri (assembly GCA_030522565.1). Classification (NCBI taxonomy): domain Eukaryota; kingdom Metazoa; phylum Arthropoda; class Insecta; order Hymenoptera; family Agaonidae; genus Ceratosolen; species Ceratosolen corneri. The sequence goes on from JAPYYT010001817.1 coordinate 12,463, forward strand.
TCATTAGCCCAGATAATATTATTGAGCGGCCATTGGAGCTTTCGTTGGTGGCAAAAAGGCCACGCGATAAGGAGAAGAAATCCCCGAGATTTTCATCCTGCCGCGGGCACGGAGAACGCCGCTCCGATTAAAATACGTGGTGGGGGAGGGAGGGAGGGGAGCTGCCCGGGCAGGCACATCTCATCCGAGTCCCTTGACTGACGGAAACAACTCCCCTGTCCGCGCTTTCCCCAGGCGATTGCATCACGACTAACGACCCGCGACGAGCCTAATCCTTTACCTCGCACACCGAGGAGGAGGAGGCGATACGAGCGAGAGACGGACGACTAGTTGCAAGATGCACATATTGATATTTACGGGCAAGGATGCCGGGGACGAGGTATCGTGGTTAGTTGAGGGGGCGCGTGGGCCCACGGGGCAACAACCGTTAGGAGGAGGAGGAGCGAGGCCAAGTTAAGACGTTAGCGTAAAATTCATTTAATGAAAAAGCCAGCGATAAGGAAGCGCGTCCCTCGCGAGGAGCCAGCCCCATTACCCTGCTCGTGCTGATGCACTGGTCGTCCTCGATACTCGGCCTCCTCGGGAACAATGAGGCGAGGCTTTCGGTATAATAAAGCACCGGGGTCTTGGCCTCGGCTTAAATTGAATGGAAAATGATAGTCCGGCGGCTGCTGGGTTCCCAGCGCAAGCGACGCATCATTAGCCTCGTCTCGGCATTTATCGAGGGATTGGGCCGCGCCGTATCATTGATAGTGCCGCGCGAAAATGTAATCGTCCCGATGTAATGCCACGAGCGAAGAGGAATAATAGCTGGTTGGCCGAGGTCCGAGGTCCTTTGCTCCTCGTGTCTCCCCTTCGATTCCCGGCAACCCCACCGAGTCATACGAGCGACGGCTTATTAAAAGAATATCTACTGGCAATGCCATCTATCCAAGCGAATTCGCCAAGTCCAAAAAGGATTTTTACGTCAACGAGTCCAAGGATTGAATTGCAGGGGCCTGGAATTTATTTAGAATTTATTCAGCCTCCAGGAGCGTTTGGTGAGCGTCGTCGTCGTATGGGCGCGAAGCGTTCGCGCGATAAGGACGGATGTAATTCGATAGAATACAGCGAGTAGGTTATATAAGAGCGAGGTAGGGAGGTGAGTGATGGGGCACGTGGTGGGATTGTTTTGTGGGATCGTCGGGCTCCTAAATCGCGGCGCATCTCACTCTCGCGGCGAGTTGCGCTCGGCAACGTAGAATAATAGCGTCTGGAAAATTTCACTGACGAATGTGGGGATTCGGGATTGGGTTGCTGTCGATGGGGATATTGCTGGAATGTCTCGCGGCTATGCCTGAGGAGCTTATGAATCAGATTTTAATAAATTATTCATTCGGACGGTACTCCTTTTATTTTCAAGATTCGCGCGCTCGTTAGCAATACTAATGTCGATCTTAAGGCGGGACGACACGTATCGCTATTCCCTCTCTTATTCCTTTCTTTTTCATGTTTTTTTCCATGTTCTTCCTTGCTTTTTCTTGTTCCTTTCGTCTCGGCCTTTCGCCTCCCTTGCCCCTCCCAACCTTCAAAATGACATAAGATATAAGCCCGAATTTATGGTGATTTATTTTACGACGGGGCTATAATTAATTCAAATTTCCATAATAAAATTGCCAGCTCGCCAATGATGCTCCCTCATTACTTTATGAGGGGCGATCGTTCGCGGCAGATCCCATTGCCAATAGTAAGCGGAAATCCAGCATTACCCTACCAGTAGGAGCAACTTGTCCTGGCCGCGACAATCAGATGCACTAGGACTCGAAGCCTGTCGTCCCGTGCTCATACAACGCCTCCGACTAATCCCCGAGCCCATTACGTAATTATCCACTTTCTCCGGCTCACCACGGCCGCCCGAGTCCTTTGGCGCGGCAGAGTGCACAACGACCACCGATCCACCCCCCCACCCGCCCCCAAGGCTTATCCAAATGGCGCGCAGATGGGGAGCTCGTCTCCGGCGCGACTTTGACGGCCGAGGCGGTGAAATAGGCCCGTCGAGCTCGATAGCATCGGATTCACCTGCGTTGCCCTCGCCACAAGACGCCTACAACCTCCCGAGATCCCGATAAAGCCGACGCGACCCTTCGGCGCGCCTCCGACGACCGCCAGGGTGAAGCGACACGATACTACGGGCTAACGGGACACTGAGTGGCACGGGGTACGAGGAGTACGTGGACCGGAGAGCTTTTGCTCGGCTGTTGCTAGGCTGTGCTTAGGCAGCCAATGCCTCGACATTAATCAATGCGACGTAGCTTTAATTACAGCTCCCTTATCAATATCGACTCATTCATTAGCGATCAATAGCGAAATAGCACATTGCGGGCGACATTTCAATCTTACTTAAGCCCAATCCCATCTCAATTTGCATGCGCAGCTTTGGGCCGTAAAACGATATTGCGGCCATAAATCCAAGTGTCGTGTTTTGCTTTGGCAGCCTAAACTGGCCTCGCGAGGCCTCGCCGTGAGAATAGCCAACAACTAAGGGGAGTGGGGCTCGGTAACTATCGCTTAATTTCCCGAAAGGTCGGAGGAGCAGGCCGCATACCAGGCAAAAGTGATAGTAGGTGGGATAGGAGGTGGGATAGGAGGTGGGATAGTAGGTGGGATAGGAGGTGGGATAGGAGGTGGGAAAAATGGTTGGCTGTGAAGATGGAGAGCGCTCGGAGCCTCGGCAGACAAAGATAAAAGAGAGCAACGCGAGCGTGTGCGACGTCCCGGCGACTGTTGGCCAAAGACCTCGCCGGGGAGGAATATGCCGTGCCCTATCTCCCTTTGTCAGGGTCGGAATCGTGTTCCAATTAGATGGGATTTTGCGCGGAGGGCTTGCGGCCCAAGTAAGTACACAGCTTAAGTGGGAGAGATGGCCCGGGAGAGTTTTCCTCTAATAAGCCGGCTTGTTTGCTTTTCCGAGGGAGCCGGCGTTAGTCGTACGTGACCGCGGTCTCGTACCTCCCTCGCCGAGGGCCAAAAGCTCCTCGCGAGGAGGCTAAGGGCGTCCTCCCATTTGAAATGATTTTACGCGGGGTCAGCGCCCGAGTGGGGGGGGAGTGGGCGAAAAATAATAATAACCCGAGTCTCGCGGCTGAGATGATAAGCGCCGGGTGACGTTAATTAGGCGTTTTAGCGGGGGGGGGGGGCGGTAGTGGCGCGAATGATAAATGATCGCCCGCTGCTATGTTTTCCAAGCCTGGACTCGTCTAGTGTTTTTGTGCTCGTGTCGTAGTGGAGAGGATAGAGCGCGGACGATGATCGAATAATGGCGTTAATCAATCACGTGGCTGCTAGAAGGATGTAATTGAAGGAGAAAAGCCGCGGTAGAGTCGTCTCTACGTCGATGATTAAGAGGGCTGTGTGTATTGATTGAAATTAATCAATTAGGAGGACCGGAATGTTGGTAATAAGAAGTAAGTGGAGCGATGAATTTGTAATAATGGCTAATGTGGCAGACTGGATTGTTTGCACAAAGTAAAAGTATCGAGAGAAATGAAGATTCTCCATGAAAAGAAGAGATTGAAGATGTTGTGCGCGGTAAGTAAGGCGACGCGTACTCTGCGTATCTCCGTACGATTGTCCGTTGGTGCGCCACGTCTCTCTCCGTACGTACATTGTCGCAATTAAGGAGAATTACGGGCTTCGCGCTCCAACAGCGACAACGACGCTCCGCGTGAGTCATGCGGGCAGAGTTTGCTGTCCCTCCCGCTATCTCGCCTCGCCGCCCCCCCCTCCGCGAGCCCTCCACGCTTGGCTCCACGGCGTTACACGAGCGTTGTCTGGCCGGCTGTGACGCCTCTCTTGACAACTCTAACACGACTAGACGTAAATTACCGAACCTCGAGATCTCGAGGACGAGAGCGAGCCAGGGCCATATGAGATAAGGGATATGAGATAAGGGATATGTAAGATTTGATGAGTGGCTGCTTGACGAAGGGATGAGAAGAGGTCGGGAGGACATTAGGAGGTGGTGGGCTTGTCGAAAACGGGGGGTCGGTGTGTGTGGGGCGAGAGGTAGAGAAATTTTTTGACGCATGCGGATACGATGATGCGGAAAGGACGTGGTTGGTTCGGCTGATCGATCAACGCTCGAGGATATTCCTTAGGCGCAAAAGACGTGGCTAATAACGATTGTCCATCTAGGTTTTATGGGGCCGAGCCATTTATCAATGGTCCAAGATAAGAGGGTTGTTAGCTGCTTAAGGGACATAGGATACTAGGAATTTATTCGCCTTCAATTTGTAAGGAGATCATTTATCTGACGGTACCTGGCATACGAGGCAACGCCGCCAATTAATTATTTCGACGTCGTTATAACAATTATCCGTAGTATACAAATCGATACACGTACGGGGATTCCCGATAAGCCATTAGTTACGAAACAATCATCTTTTTTACATTTAATTAATTATAAATTGCCGGGACTGGAGCCTCGCAGCCGAAGCGAATGGGCTGGGGCTAACGGCCCGGTCGCAGTGACAATGTCCACGGTTATTGTACACCGATCACTTGAACCGATCGCTCGTCCCACTCGGTCGCAACCCAACCCTCGCTCACACCCTCGGCAACTCTAATAAACTCTAATCAAGCGGACTTTGTTGAAAAATTCCCGCGCTTAAAATGTGCCCGACGACCGTACAAGCACAAAGTGGCTGCTATGGCGCGGATAGCACTCGCGTGACGCATCGTTATTTTCAAGAAGAAGCGCGTCACTCCCATGATAAGAGGACACAGTGGGGGTGGGGGGTTTAGGGCTATGCCGGGCAGCCCTATTAAAGCTCGAGCGTCGACGCCTCGCGAGGAATGCAGCTGCTGACGATGCATCGGCTGCTACTTGAAAATTCGCATCCCAGAGCCACCCATCCTCTTAGCGTCGCCCTGGAGAAGCGCGAGTTTAATATCTCCATCGCTCCGGGAGCAGCAGCAACACTCGGGTCCAGCTTCACTCCTTCATTGGTCACGTTTCTTTGGGAAGCTCGGCAGCGTGGGCGGGGTACGGGGGTACAGGGAGGGGGGTGGTATACCGTATCAAAGAATTGAATCGATCTGCGAGTGTACGTACACGGCATCCTCCCTTTCTCTTTTAAAAGCCATTCGTGCTTTATAAAATTTCAAATGTATAAGTTTCCCTTTATCATCGTCCTCCCAGCCACTGTAGAGAGGGAATGCTCTTCTTCGGACTTCCTGCTCCGGCCACGAGTCAAACTCGCTTGCCTCTTCCACGTAAGGGGGTGGTGTTGGTAGGGGGGGGGGGGGAGAGACGCCACCTACCGACCCGGCTACCAATCGCGACCCCACCCCACCCATCCACTCCACCACCCCGTACCAACTAACGACCAGCCCGCGCTTCGCTATCGCCGGACCATCGCGAAATAATGAAATAATGTGAAAAAGCCAGACGCTCCGGGTATGCGAGAGGGAGCTTCTTGACTATGCGCGTAAGTGTGTAAGTGTGTGTTTGTGTGTGTGTGGGTCGAGGGATATTAACGTGAGAGAAAGAGAGAGAGAGAGAACGTAAGCATACAGGTGCGCGATTCATCGCACGCGCTCGCGCGCACACGCACACACAAGCACACTAGTGGCCATTCGAGTGTGCAGTGCGAAGATACAAAAGGGACAGGCTGATCTTGATATACGGCTCGCGAGGAAGAATTCTTTGCTTTATACGTGGGGATATTTTGTATCTGAACGTGCTCGATGAGATCCAATAGGTCGTGCTTTACGCGGATGTGCCCGTTTTTTTGTCAATCAGCCAATTATTGAGCCCGCGAGCAAAACAATTATCATAGCCGTAAATTTTTTTCGCTTCATCCGTATTTCCCGGCAATTTTTGATAACGGTTTTGTGACTCCCACTCGTCAAGGAGCCGCGAGCCCCGTTCGGCGACATCACATTTCGTCGGTCGCCCTATTTCATACTTTATGAGCCATTATTAATGAATAATAGAGCAAGAGGGAATAAGCAGGACAAACAGCTTTGATCTCGTGGCCACGTAAGCCTACAATTCATGCCGCCGAGTTCCTCGACTCTCAATGTCGCTAATACCATTTTCGGTGCTTTTCCATCGCGCGGCTACTTCCATTCTACCTCGCGCAGCCTATCCGATAACTATTTTATCTCGAGCAGCTTAGCGAGGTGAAATCAGCCGCGCGCGCGCGCGCATTCAGCCGTAATTTATGAAATTAAATGGCTTTATACGATCGGAGGATGAAAGTGAGCGGCGTGCCGAAGGCCTGAATTCCCAAATAAGAGGCTTCATAGATCTGATACGCGAGGGCCTCTTTGATCGCTTGCCCCCACCCCGAGCCGAGGAAATTACAAAAATATGCCGATCTCCCGAAGCGCGCGAGGTGGCCTAACCTTTGAGTCGCCCGCTCCGTCCTGAAGAATCGCGCATACCGCGATGCGTCGAGCCCGATAACTCGCCTCCCCTCGCCCCCCCCCCCCACACACACAGACACACAACGCCAAACCGCCCTCCTCCCGCTCCCTCCGCCCCAGAGAAATGCAAAAGCTCCATCCTCTCGCGGTCGTTACACGCATTACCGCGCACACACACGTGTGAGCGCTCGCGTAACCGCGGCGCGAGACGCCGTCGCGTTTTCCCCGTTTCTGCGAGTATGGCGTCAGTGCAAAAGCCACGATTTGTGCAATAAATTATTGCCTCGATTATATCATACCTTCGCACCGCTCGGCTATTTGCGCATTCGCCTAGTCAGCTTTTCAGCGTTTGTTCGGGTGAAAGCGTTTTTCCAGGCTACAATTATAAAAACGGACGCTTATGGAAAATGCTGAAGATGCAGTAACATTATTGGTCTCGCTGTTGCTCTTATCGTTATCATCATCACTTTAATCCTCATTATTATTAAGAGGAAGGACCGGACAAATAAAACAACCATGCACAGAGCGAACGACTGAATACCAATAACCACGACAATGTTCGTAACATCGATGATGCTCATTAACACACGTATCTTGAAAATTAATTTTAATCGTCGGCCAACTACTACCCGATCATTCTTTTTCTATAATGAGGATAAGCGAAAAAAATATCCACTCCTCTCTAGACGGCTCATCGACATTCTGATTTCACCGGCATTTCCGATATTCATCCATCCCTATTGACCTTTGTGTCATATTACTAACGGATTTACTCCAATACAAGAGTCTACTTTACAAAAAAATATCATATTTCTCGAAGGCTAAAGTCACACTAGTACACGCAACCGAAATTTTTAAAGCAATTCTTTAACACTCGCAATGGCTTACGTCTGATTCAGAGCTGTGACTAACACGTACGATGGTTATTGCTGGCCACAACTGCCACTCAACCAACTATTACCTCACTATCTCATTTTTAACGGCTAAAATGTGGGAAGCCCATTTTATTTAATCGGCGATTCAGCGTCACAAAAATACCCCCATAAGCAGCCACTTGTGATATTCTAAACCGTCGAGTGTATAAAATATGTCAGGCGTGTGAGTGTAAGAAGGACATCGAGAGCCCGGCAAAATAATAGTCTCTCCTCTTTGTAAGACACGTCGTAAATGGCTGGCGAGTTCGGTAAATGACCAACGCCATTGATTGTATATTTCCTGAAGCAGTCGCCTTTCCTCTCGCCGATTTAAATGCCACGAGCCGGCCGCCGCCGAACCGACCGATAATGACGAGTCGCGCGGCTTCCGGTCTTTGACTCGAGCCGCCGACCACTCGCGGAAAATTCTCCCAACTAAATGAGTCGCCGAGTTTTATTGCCCGCGTCACTCGAGCGCTCGCTCCCTTACGCGCCTCAGACCGAGTGAGAGAGAGAGAAACATTCCGTTGCGTGCTACAAGCACGCGTCCCGGCTTCGCAATCGACTCGTCCTCGCGCCCAGCCATCCACCATCTCTGGCCTCATTAATTTTCCATTAACCATGGATATGTACCCTCGTTCTATCACCCCACACCTTCTCTCTCACGTCGCGCCTCGATTAGCAGGCGGGCTTGACTGAGGCTGGGAAACATTCAAGTTTTGTCCACTGCCAGCAAGGATAGGGAGCTTTTGCACGGAAGCACCAGGTGCGCACCTATTTTCACGAATTTGTGCCCCATGCGGGTCGATCGAGATTCTGATGGCGTGCGCTTCCCCCTCCCCGTGCACCGCCATTACACGTCATTACAGGCCTTTTTGATTTTACGTCGCAGCTGTGCTTTGAGGGCGACGATTTTCTCTCTCCTCTCACACCGTCTCATTGGCTTTCGAAAATGGCGCCCACTATTATTTATCGCCCCCGAGGTTCGCCAACTCTTGCGGCTCCGCGGCTTTTATTGCCCTCTCTTTTCATTTTCACGAATTTCCCGATGCTTTCCATTATATAAAAGCCGACTTTTTCTACCGCGGAGGTTCGTTTCGGGGACTGTTCCAGTTAAAGTTAAACAATCCTATTCACGAAAGTCCACTATTTATCAGTGCTACCAATTGTCGACTGGAGCAAGGTCTCGGCAGACTTTTCACAAAATCAAGTCAATGCCTTTGGCACAATATCTGCGATCGGCAAACCGAGACCACAGAAATTTATTCTAATTGAAAAAGTGTTTTATTTGAAGCTGGGAATTGCATCTTGTTTTGCATCCATCCACAGATTATTTAACAAATTCGACCCTCACGTGCACTCTGCCCATCAATTATATCCGACCTATCCTGACAATTAATTCGACTTATGCACATAAACACAAGGATCGCTTTAAAGGTGCAACTGAGAAGAAAAGTCGGCCATATTCTTTTGCCACTGCTGGCCATCGGCAATTGCAAACAACTTGGACCACCGATTCCAGTGTTACCGTCAGCCCTCAAATCAAGCGAATCAAGCGTTGACGCGCCCTCCCGCACATTTCTCATTTATCACGTTATTCTCTTATCTCTAAAGGTCAAGCTAGCTCCCACATGTAAGCGAAGCACCCATATAAATTACCGATCTCACTGCATTTACGGAGATATTATTTAATGACGCCAAAGCTGCAGGCCACTGCTGGCTTCAAACAACCATTATTTATTACCGATCTAGTGTAAAGTATCGGATGCCCCTCGGACAATCGTAGGCGCTCGCTTGTGTCACGCACGAGCTGCGGGACCAGCGTTTCTCCAACCAGATTCCAACAAATCGCCTCGCTAGACGAATTACCGAAGCACATTGCCGCCCTCGTTAATATCCAGAAGCCGAGGACTTTTCCGAAATTTCCGCGACCATCAATATTCACGCACTTAAATGTCTACATTATGTTGGCAACCCCCTGCAAAACACTGGCCCAAGCGCTCCCAACAAACAAAACAACATCCACTTCCTTTAAACGCCCTCCTCCTTCTCGCCCCAACACGCAGAGAAATAATTTTGCCCCTCGCAATAGGGCGCGGGCTCTTTATGCGTTGCCCTCCATTAAAACGTCCGAAATCTGACGGTAATTTTACAAGCCGACTCTCGCAATCATCCCGAGAGCCTTCCCCAGACCTCTCTCGCCTCCTCCATTAATAAACAGGAGCTGCCCTTCCCACCATGGCTCGAGAGCACGCGCTGACCCGAGGGAAACCAGATCGAGCACAATTTTACGAGTCGTACGCGCCGAGGTAGCCCCGTTACGTACGCGGTCGCCTATCCTCGACGGCGCCTTCCATCATCATCAGTGCACTCGTGCACTTGGCATTTTTCTCGGCGGCCCTCGCCACACGAAAATTTTACACCCATAATCGCCCGATCCTTATCGCACGAGGTAGACAGAGAGTGGGAGAGAGAGTGGGAGAGAGTGGGAGAGGGAGGTAGAGGGAGGGAGGTAGAGGAAGAGAGGTAGAGAGAGAGGGAGAGAGGTACGCTTCCGAGGCCGTCCTGTTCTATTATTCAGAGCCGAGGGACGAGGCGAGAGCGGAGGATGGGGAGCCGAGGATCGCGCGCTATTTGGTCGGCTGGGCCGCGCGGGAGGTGGTGTGGGGGGTGGGATGAGAGAAAATCAGCGGCGAGCGGGGAGGATCATCGGCGCGGATGCTGCGAGGGAGCAGGAGAGACGCACGTTGCACGACCGGCATAATTTAGGCACGTTCGATGGGCTCTCGGGGAGATCAACTGGCGATGCCCCGAGCCGTGCCGAGGAAGGTCCGAGAGGGAAAATAAATCAATCCACTCGGCCTGCATTACGTTTACAAATAATGTGGCACATAGCGCAATTCCCCTTGTACTTAGTAATTTTGCCGTATCTTGTGTTTGGGGGAGGGAGGGGGGTGGCGCTCGATCGCGTGAGCTTTATTTGGTGGGGAAGCGGAAGACCGCGGCGGCGCTCTCGAGCGCAGCGAGTAGTTCGCCGTAGCATCAAAGTTTGGCCTTAGAAAGGGGGGGGAGGAGGAGGGAGCGCCGCGGCAAGACGAATGCGAGGCACTCTCGGAGGGAACTGTGCAAGTAGGCACTCGCTTACGTGTTTTTGCGGAAAGCCTGAAACAATGTGAGAAAGCCCCGGG
>JAPYYT010001818.1:0-22969 GCA_030522565.1 Ceratosolen corneri
ACTGTGCAAAATAGCCGATAGAGGGCTCGATTTCTTTTAGCGTCTGATAGAGGAGGCTAATTTCGTAATAGTGCTGGAGTTCTGCTAGCAGCCGACACTGCGCGCTTACTGACAAATTAATAGCTCATCAGTCAGTGGAGTTGTATTGCCACAATAAAGATTATTTGTCTCGCTCCAAGAATATAATATCTAGTAACATATATTATAACATATATAATATATTGATTATATATATAATATACATATAATATATATAATATATGTAACATATATATTATAATATATAATTATATATAGATCTAGTAACGGAAATTCATAATGTCTTTTCAATAGCGCATCCATTAATTGAGGAAACTTGGCATGATAATTGTTCTGATGAAACATTTTTGAAGAGGATGCATTAGGACAGGATGTTGAAGCATATGCACTCACTACTGTGGATCGACTATTCGCAAAATCAAATATACAAATCCAAACCCAAATACAATATTTACCAATTAAAAGATTGCCGAAAAGCCCCATTACCAAGTTTCCAAAAGATTTATCACAAAATAAAACTACTAATAATAACTAATGTCATGAAGATTTTCGTTTACCGGAAACAACAATCAAGCAAAATGGATTAATTGATACTCAAAAACTTGAGAATAATAAGGAAAATAAAGTTTACTTATTCGAATAGAAATGAATCGAAATACTTATAAATACGAAATTCATAACTTGTCTATATCAAAAAACCATAATCTAGGTGAATTGAAGCAATCATGACTGCCAGAAGAAGAATAAATTTAAAATTTTATTAACATCTAAGCATTGCTTATTATGGTTATAAGATAAAATTAAACTTGTTACAACTACGGTAGAAAAATATAAGGTTTTGGAACATTGCGAATGAGCATTAACAACTGATCCTTTCGTTGGAGCCTGTTGAGAATACTTACCATTCAGTAAAGGACCCGGTACTGAACAGGAACCAAATGAGAAAAATAGATCTCTGTTTAAGCGTGTATTAATCATTACATCTAGATTACATGTTAAAGGCGGTGTTTTAAGAGAATTTGTAGACTTTATTTACTTCATGAAGAACCCAAAGGATTCTGGCCCTAAAAATTTAATAGTTAAAATAGGTAAACTTACTCAAAGATAATTCACATGTCTAGTTTTTGCCATAGAAGAATCTCATAAAGAGCATAAAATATGGAAATAAGCAGAAGGTTATAAGTATACTGACAATCATAAAATTGGTGTATGTAGATATCAAAAACCAATAACACGATTCAATGCGCGTGTACGATTTATACTTAGAAAACTTAGATTTATGCGCAGAGTGAAAATGAAAAAATTTGTATGAAATGTCTTGAAAAAGGAGAATTGTAGTTTTGAGCTTGTTGAAAGTATGGATTATTTTCCTGGTTTAAGTAGTGCGATGTTTTAGTAGCGGTCAGTTTTTGTTGAGTGCCATTTTTCTTGTAGTATTTGTAGAATTTGTAGTAGATTTTGTGAGTATCTGCCAGCACTGCTACTCATGTTGTCGCTTATTCGTTTAGCATGACACTGTTTTGATCTATGATCGGTCGACTCCCCTAAGCAGGTGGATTGTCGGATTAATGCATTGTAGGATTATGCACCTTTATTTTGTCACTGAATGTCGTACTGACCGCTACGAGACATCACGCGATAAGATACATGTTACAAACTTATTAGTTGTTGATTTAATGCATTTCAATACGTCCTCGCTCGCAAATTTGTGTTTCGAATGTTAGAATGATAAGTAAATAAATACATCACAGTTTATATAATAAATCACATATTATTTATCACAGTTTATTATAAATAATAAAATAGTACATATCCCGAGTTTTTTGAGTAATTGATGAAAGGTTCGATTATGTATCGGAATCTTGAACAAAGTCCATGTGCAATGGTTAATCATCTATTGATAATGAAAAATTCATATAATTCAATATATTAATCTGGTTTGTTGTTTAACACAATTTCAATTAATAAAAGGAAAAAATAAGTGAACATGAAGATCTTAAGTTGTATTGTAGATAAACACTTTACAACTGGTCAATATCTTCATTTGCAATCTAACTAGAACACAATTAATTTAATAGCAAATATCTTCAACACCATGAATGTCACATTTCAATTACAAAAATATATAATGGTTGCAATAAGCAATGAATAATTACTGTATGAGAGTATTATTTAGATAATGATTATTTATTTTTTATACAATACTAGCAACCAACGCACCGAATGTTTTGTCTCAAAATGATATCGATACTATATTCAATCAAAAAATATCTTTCAAATAATTCCTTTATTTTAATTTCTTTGTCTCTTTTTTCAGTATTCAAGCTTTTGTGCATAACTTGATCATAATTTGTAGAAGAAATCCGAGTTTCCATAACTGCAACATACTTTGAAATTTCATTTCTTATGTATAAAAATAATACAGATCAGAAATTATATGATATAATTGTTTATTAATTTTATTAGTAAGACAAATTTAAATTAAAATAAAGTGGCTTTAAAGTTTTTTAAAGATATACGCAATTGTAAAGATCACAGAATTATTTTTAAAATTATTTTTATTATAATAATTTATTATTATATTTAAAATTTAAAAAATCTCGATCGTCTCTGTATAATACCGTTCAGTGTTTGAATATTCTATTTGAATATTATTTTGTGAATATTATTTGTAAATATTAATTTTGAATAGTTTTATTTTGTGATTGCCATATGAATATAATTATAACATGTATCGTTTACATCTTTTCTTCGCTAATGACTTTCTACCGACACCTACCGATTTTTCAGGAAATACACTTCGAAAGTTACACTATGATCAGTACGTGTATTTCAAGAAGAAATACAATTCAAGGAAGATAAGATAACCAACGCCTACGCAAGGAGCGCGGTGGCGGTATTAAAACTGGACCGCAGGTGCCCTGCGCCTCAGAATTCTCTTAGACTTTTAAGTCTCTAAAAAAGGTCTCTAATACAGAACCGTAATCTTAAATAGAAGAGTTTCTTAAGCAACAGTGTCCAAATTATGAAATCTTAAATGAAATAATGAAATATTAAAAACTAATATGCATCTTATTTATAATTAGCATACTGAAGCAAAATGGTATTATGTCATATTTTGTCAAGAAAAATAATGTATTTTTTCAAGGTTTACTTTTAAATAATTATAAAAGTAAAAAATATATAATTTTAATTCTATAATTATTAAAGTCTAAAATACACCGTAAGATACATTATTTAGTTTTAAAAGATATTTAATTATTGATGATACATTTCCGTATGAAAAATATAACTATATATAATTTTGTTGGGGTATCACTACCTAGTTGTTGTGGGCTCAGATTCACTATGTGAATCCAACGGTCTATTATAGGGATTTAACCTGTGTAATGTTGAAACTTTCTGTTCAACTTCAATTCTGTTCAATTTCAATTCAGTAAAGTAAGTACATATAATGGGACTGGTGAACGTGATTAATTGAATGGTCAAACATGTGTGTATTGTATCTAATTCTTTAATGAGCCATTTCCCACTGAACTGTGTTCAATGTATGATATTATTATGCATAATTTATGTGTAAAATATTGTAGCAATCGTGGAGTATCCACGAATAATAATGATAATGGCTTTGATGCTTTGACAGAGAATCAATTGTAAGTTGAAGTCCGCCGTGTCGCTAAGCCCCTTTTAAACTGAGTTGGATGTGAAAAACCTTATATTGTGGAGTGAGATTCAATTGTAAGTTGAACTTCATGAATACCAGGCACCAATCCGCTGAAAGGGAGGAATCAGCCCTCTTGCTAATGTGATGGCAAGGCTCTATCCGATTCCTTGTCCTACTTTGTATCAATTATAGTATTATCTTATATTATTATATATCTAATTATATATCTTATTATATTATTATAGTATTATATATAGTATTATCAATTGTAAGTTAACAAATTTCATCTGTAGGGATACGTCTTCTTTGAAACCTCACGTGACGCTTTACCAATCTTCTTTGCCTTGCTAAGTAGCTATCACCTGGAGTCTTCTTTGCGATAAAAACGAAGAATGTAAGTTAATCGAAGACAAACTGATGCACACCAACTCCACGGCGCGGCTCACTCTGCATTCATAGATGCTAATCAGAACATTTCGCCACCCCATCGAAATTAATTCTCTCGATTCTTGCCACTGGTCCTACGATTGATAGTTTGTTACAATACTCTTCACTGGTGTACTGAATTTTCTATACTTACGGAGCGGGGGAATTCATTTTTTTGACTCATATTTAGCTCTGTTTCCACGTGGAGACAAATTGTAACTCATATTTAGCTCTATTTCCACGTGGAAACAAATTGTAACTGTATGTGAATTTTCCCTCGGATCACGATCCTCAGAGTTCGGCCATAGAAAAAGAATTCCTGAATTTACCTAAATGATTCTAATATGTGACAGCGTGAATATTTTCCTTACTCTTTTTTTCTAGCGTGGTCATGTGATGTATAAACACTTCACTTGAATATTTTCTCGAATTTTTTGTCAATAAACTTCTAGGCCTCGAACTACAATGCTATTTTATTCTATGTTTGTAATGTATTTCGGTCATGGTAAACAACTGATAGTTAAATTATATGGTGATGTTCCGACGGTTGATTTTTTATATGGGAATCTCGAGCAAATTTCCTTCTTACAACTTTATGTTGCTTAAATTGCAGTTAATCATTAAAAAAACTTTTTATAATTTAGCAGGAAAGTTTCTCAGTTTATTATCTTCATTATGTTCGTCATATATTATAGTTTCATAATATAAAATTATAAACATCATAATTTTATCTTCAACACTACATCAACATTTGTAAATAAATTCATTAGTCTCTGTAGAAAGAGGGTAAAATAAATAACCGAACAATTTATAAATACTTCTAAGTATTTATTTAATATTAATCACGAAAAATTAAAATAAGAAAATAATTAATAATATAAGCATTAGTATGTATTGTTTATTATGTTTGCATTTTGTAAAAGTTTGCATTTTATAAAGTTATAAAGTAGTAGTATAGTTATAAAATTATAAAGTAGATGTTATTTTTTAATACGTAAGCATATGATAAAAAGGAAGAGAGGAATAAAACGTAAAATATTCTCTCTCTCTCTACACACAAATATGCATACTTACTATAAATTTATTACCTGTTCGGGATTGAGTCCGAGAAATATATTCTCCTCTGGTTGTAAAGAATGAGCGGTCAGCCGTGGAATGGAAGAGGTAGTTGGAGGTATCAAAAGAAGGTTTACCGAAACAATAATTGTAAGGGCGTTTTTTGAAGTTACGATGTTGAAAATATCATTGAAATTCAGTTGTATTTATGCTATCTTGAAAGTTTATTGTATTATCTTAATACTACTTGTAAATCAAATGTTTTGATAAACTAAGAGAAACTTTAGTCTTATGAGTTTAGTAAATGAATGAATTGCTTTCCTGTAAGTCTGTCAATTACTTGGTGCGGCGATCAATTGTCAGTTGAACGCCGCGTTTCCTTGCTGTGACGGTGCGTTGTAGCTGAACGTCGCTTTGTGTATCATTCACGCTCTCCTTGTGAAATTGTAGTTGATTGAGTCGCCTCCTTTGGGATGATTCAAGTGATGGTATAAAATGCTTTAGGAATTAATCCATTGAGGATTCCAATTAGCAGTAAATGAGAGTCGCCGTCGAAGAGTTAATTTAGATGTTGCCATCGAAGGTCAGATGTAAGTTGAACACTGTGTTAATTGTCACTTAAGTTGCAAAGATGACTTACTGCGTCGGTCAGACGCCAGTCGATCAGCGCAGCCACGACGACCTGGCGGAAAGACTCTCTGAAAACTTCTGAAGACTTCTATGAGATCGAAGACTCTTGTCCAAGACTCAAGAGACTTCAAAAGAGCCCCCCAGACTGCTCGTGCGGTCTGTTTTTGTTAGTGTCACCCCGCCTTCCTGGGGGTGTATCCATCCAGTCATTTTCTTGGGAGTAAAAAAATATAAAGCTCTGTTTCTGTCAGTATTTTCCTGTTTATTGGTGTACTGATGGAAGAAGAACTGGCCTGGGGCAGGGCCTAGTGTGAAGAGTATATTGTCTTTCTGCAACGGCTGTACTGATAGTGTAATAAATAAAGTATAAATTTCGCTTGATAAGTTGTGAGCAAAAGTGAGAAAACCATGGGGACTGATACTCTTGTTGATTTTAGAACATTTAGTGAGCTTGTTTTAATATTTGTTTGGAATAAGGGCGGAAGTCGTAAGCATTGATCGGAATGTGACCGTGAGACGACACTCAGGGATTATCGTACAAGGCAAGGGTTTTTGTCAAACATCTGGCAATCATAAATGTGTTAAAGGTTTCTTATAATTTCCAAAACAATTTGAATGATTTTAAGAGACGTTCGTAAATCTCACGGAATCTCGAACACTACTTTATAAGCCTAATTTATAAACAAATAAACTATATATCAGTTATCGAAATGTCCAAATAATATTACAAATTAATAGTATTTATTAAAATAATATACATTTAAAATTATTAATAAAAATACATAATTATTATTAATTAAAAGAAATTTTTTCTAAAGAAATGAAATATAATTGCAATCAATTTTCTTTTATTTACTTTATCGAGTTATCCATACTTTACTGATTGTCTTTAGTGTAAATATGAGTTTTATATATCTTTACTCTGTAAGTCTTATATGCTATTGAAAATAAATAAATATATAGTTAGCACATTAGCAATAAAATCTATGTAATAATTTCCATAAGAGTAGGTTTTGCATTTATATTCTTTTAAATATTTTTTTTTAATATTTTTAACTATTTTCGTATACTTGTTTCAAATTTATAATCAAAGTTAAATTGAATTTGATTACAAATTTAATTGGTATAATAAAAACATTATTTATGCACAAAGATAAAGTTCTATTATAAATAAGCGATTGTAACTTTTTATGCCTAAGGTGTGAATCTTTAAAAAAAAACTGGTGAAAATATAAAATTCTTATGTCACCAAGCGTAAAAATTGTAAAAAATTGTAAAAAAACTTTTTAGTTTACTAGCAATAAAATATTTACATTTTCTTAAGAAAGTAAGAATGAATAAGAAGTATTGTTTCTGTCTTTCTTTATTTCTTTACGATCACCAAAATCAAATTAATAATTATGCTGCAGTAATGCGCAGTCACGTCTCAAAAATCTTTATATGTTCATTATGCATCAGAAAGCTTTTATTAGATTGATGATAAATAATAAATTATACGTAGGTAACTTAGTAATTAGAAATAAGATTGTTTTTTTAGGTATTAAGAAACAATATAAAAAGGTAAGGAAAATATAAAATAATCTGTAAATAATGAGTATTGAGGGTATTTCCTTAAATTTATGTAAATCGGAAATGATATACGTTTTATATATCCATTAATTTGCACATATTGATGTATATTGACAAATTCTAAGTAATTAGATATTAGAAAAGTAATGTGAAGTGATCGAGTAACTCGTCAATCAATTTGCTATTTTAATAATAATTATTTTGTAATATATATTGTAATACTGCCTACTATATAATGTTAATGATTATTGTATTTTTTTCAACACTTAGATTTTAAACACGGATTATAATACAAATTCTTTAAAAAAAAATTGTAATTCTAAATACTTTCTCGAATCAATTGATTAACTTTGGCTGTTGAAAATCATAAAGTATAAGTATAAGTTATAAAGTAGTTTTGCGTATCATGTTAATAGAAATGTTCATGATTCAAGGCACATGTTGAAGTTTACACGTTAGCCCTAATTCTACGCACCACTGAATTCAGGAAAAATAGGAGGTGAACGTGCACAGAGTATGGTGTTTACGAGCTATATCATTACACACACCCATTCTCTCTGTCTCTCTCTCTCTCTCTCTCTCTCTCTCTCTCTCTCTCTCTCTGCTACTCTCATAACTATGCTCTTGAGATTTTTTCAAGGAGCATTCCATTTCTTGAAACGTTAACAAATTTGACACCGACAATTGGAAATTACTCGTTACTCAGATATCATTTCTTCTGCATAAATGATTATCACGACAAGAAATGTATCTTTGTGTGTTACTAAAATGAAAAAAGAAATTATATTTTAATTACAAAAATGTTTACATAGAATTTTATATTGATAAGTAAGTACAATTATCCTCTTCAATTCTAAGTTTTTTTTATGATTTTAATCGATGTAATCATCTCAATACCAAATTACATTAAAACGATTTCAGCTTTAAATAAACAAAATATATAATATGTTTTTAGCAATTAAGAATGTGTAAGTATTCAAAATTTAATATGTTATTTGATATGATATGTGATAAATTTTCATTAAACATTTATATGTAATCTTCACGTATCAGTTTTATTACTCTTTGCCTTTATATACTTAAAAAATAAGTAACTATTACAATTTATTATTCTTAATGTTAATTGAAAGAAAAGTTTTAAATAATTTTAAAAATTACGTTCGAGTCCAACTTTGATCCATTGAATTTCTAAAATTGTTTCTAAAAAATTGTTTCTACAATTTCTAAAATCATGTTATGCACCACGCATGCATACACCAGTAGCAGATCCATGCATAAAATCACTCCCACGCATTTTAGTAATGACATTAGTAATGACAATGACGCATTACTAATGACGTTTTGGTAAATAATTAATAAAATAGATTAGATATTCAGTAATTAGAGATTTGGTAAACTAAACTAGAATCAAAAGTCATAGCATTTTCAACTATTACTTGAATAGTTTGATTGTTAAAGCTATTATAATAAAGGTGATAAATTTTCGAAACTAAGCTATTAAAAAGGTAGATTACATATCAATATATTTTTAGTTATTAAATAAAAATCGTTTTATTTCAGAATTTAATATAATATACTTTTAATAAATATACTTATAATATATTAAGTAATTACGTTACACTTGTGTTAATAAGAATTACATTTGAAAAGATTTAATGTAAATTACTGAAAATATAATGCGACTACATGAGAATATTGAATATTTTACTTCTATGTGATTAAATATATATTTTTCTAATTTTAGTAAATCACGAAACTCCTTTGGAGGGTGTATTATTTGAAAAAAAATATATTTACAAAATTTTATATTTTCTTAATTTATAAATCTGTAAGTTTACTGTTAATTGTACTTCAGTAAATCACTATTTAATTATTAATGAATTTAAAATTTCAAATGGTGGATTAAATGTAACGAAGATAAATTATATTTGAAATACATATTTGAAGTATGAATTATTTAGTATAATAAGAAAGTTATTAGTCCATTATAAGTATAATGTATTATAAATATATATTCTTATAGAAATTTTGCAATCGAAATTTTTGGTATATCGAAAAAATTGGTAAGTAGTAAAAAACATGTTAGCAAAATATCTAAAAAATTTTAGTTTATCTATATTGGCAATATTTCGAGTATGTGTTTAGGCAATACGTTAATACATAAATTGAAAAAAAAACTTTGAATCCTTAAAAATATTTATGAATACACGTTCATAAAAGTCAGTTTATAAACAGTATGCAAATACTTAACAGATTATGTTAAAATTTTATTTTTACAACTTTATTATTATGAAGAAAATTATATATATTTGAAATATGCTGTAGATTTAAATAAACATATTTTTAAGTAAAAAATTTATTTAAGGACGTTATGAAAGTAATAATATTAAACCATAAACTATATTTTCCAATCGTTCCAATAAGAAATTATCTTTTTATTTTTTATATATATTTACTGTATACCCTTTATATATATACTGCACATTTGAACTTTCAATAAAATTAAATTCAACTAATGATAATGAATTTTTACTAAAAGTTGTTTCAAATTAATTATTAATTAAAAAAACATGTATTTAATATCTATGGAATAATATGCTATTATAATCATAAAAGTTAACAAAATTTAATAAATATTTTTAAAATATATGTACTTTGTTAAACTAAATTCATTTTTTATAAATATTAAAATATGTTTTAAATAAAAATAAAATATTGGAATTTATATGTTACTTTTATAATAAATGACATTTTGCTTTTCATTAATGCTTTAAACAAAATCTATTAATCATAAATAGACCATATTTTTTAATATATATCAATAATAAAAATATATGATGTATTTATTATAAATATTTCAACGAAATTAATATGCTTTTTAAGTTAATTTCAATATTCAGCAGTTCATCCAGTGAATGACAGCACATGACAACAAAGGCTTGAGCATATGGCTTTTCTTTAATACGTAGATGCAAATGTAAGAATGAATTGTTACGGATGCTAATAATGACGAAACTAATAATAAATGTAAATTAACTATTATAATGCAATATAGTAAATTTTCTTGTAAATTATTCTGAAAATGCTTTATGCTCTATATTTAGTTCTATATTTAGTACAGAAGCTCTCAATGGCAATTCGAAATAATAGATATAAAAATAGAGATACAAAGTTCATCATAAAATATAACAATAGTTTTATTGAAGTACGAAAATAATGAAAAATATAAATAAATATCATTTTATTATCTAGTGTAGTAAATATTAAATGGTTATTGATAGTTATTTAATGAATCAAAACAACTTTAGATTATACAATACGATATATTGTACTTTTAGACTTTATAAATAGCTTAATATAATAAATAACAATAGAATAAACACCTAATATTAATAAATTAGAAAATAATTAATTAATTATATAAACTACCAATCTTATATTTAAAGACCAAGAATTATATTTAATAAAATATTAACAATTTTTATAATCATGAAAATATAACAATAACATGCATCTTATAAAATTATAAAATATCAAAAAGGTTGATTTTTATTTGTCGGTTAAGTAGTTTCGAGACAGTAATCTTCGACTGTTCATTTATTCTGTATACTTTCACTTGATTGTAATAAATCTATACACAGGCACATACACCACAGATGAATATTATATATATAATTTAATAATATAATAATATAAAATAATATAATAATATGAAATAATATAATAATAGCAAATAATATAATTATATCAAATAATATAAGAATATCAAATAATATAATAATATCAAATAATATAATAATATCAAATAATATGATACAGGCTTCATAATTTAAAATATTTGAAATTTTTAAAATATAATATGTGCAAAATATATGTAATTTTATTGTTTTGTCTAAATGGTCTAAATTTATCTAATTTATACACGTGTAAAGGTATTTATTATTTGTAAGATTATTTTAAATTTTTAGCAGTACTAAATAAATGGAGAGTATTGATAATTCTTTAAATTCTTATCTTTTTATGTAAATAATTTGCATTGCTTTGTAACTTCTTTTAAAATTCAAAGTAATTATCACGTTTTCATCTGTATCATTTATAATTTCGTGTTCTATATATCAAAGTCATGACCAGGAAATATATATAACTGTTATATGACTACTAATAATTTATAATACTTCTATTAAAAATTAATATAAAATTTTATTATCGGCTAAGAAAATATTTCCAAGTTATGGTAATATAAAATTTCAAATTTTTAACTGTATGTTAAACCATAATAAATGTCTACATTCAACATAATAATTAATTATGTGGATAATATGAATGTTAAACATTAGTTATTAATCTTACTAATCATAATTACTGATATTACACGAATCAACAGGAATATTTTATCATTTATTTTTTAAAATTGTAAGATGCGTTTTATTCATTAATTCTAATAAGGTGTACATTCATTTATTAAATAGAAATTTTGTATCGATATAATTGTTTAGTTTATAGATTTTTTATGTTGTAATTAATTATTAATTTTTATAACTTAATTAAATATATATGAATAGTGAATCCTTCTTAATATTCATTATTACTATTACTTATATGAACGTTTATATATAAATTATGTTATTCGTCATTAGCTAAATTATTACCTAAAGTTTAAATCATGTAATAATTTAATAAATACATATTTTATTTCTAATTGTTAAATAAGAAAGAGTATTTTAAATTTTTCAGTACTTATAAATATTAGTGAAATAATATTGGTTTTTGGTTTTGTTATCATGTATATAATACTATATATTTATTAAATTTGAATTTATTTATTGTTAACAATTTTCTTTCTTATATTTCATTAAAAATTATTGATTTGTTTATTTATTTTATATATTATATTGTACTATTTATTATTATCTTCGTAAATGCCACTATAAAGACATTTTTTTTATATTATATTTTATATTATATTTTCTATTATATTTATATACTATTTTTCATATTATAATTGCTCTCATTAATGAAAAAACAAAAAAATGACTATATTCACTATAATAAATTTATCTAATATTCATAAAATACTTAAACAATTTGAAATATATTATGTTTATGAAAATTAAGCCAAATCATGTTCAAATTCTATGACAATATTTTCAAATTATTGATATATAATTATGATAATTATAACATAATAATAATAATAACGATAATAAATTCTGTAATATTAAGAGAAATTATTAAAAAATAATGTATCTATTACAAAATTTGAAATAAAAATTATAACTGCAACCAATTTCACTTATGAATATCTATGTTACATGTAGAATTACATTAAAAAAATGATATTTTATTATAATTATAATATAATGTTTATTAAAATTATAAAATAATTTAAAAACAAACGCTGGATCTTATTTTTTTCTAGCTGGCTATTATACTTAGTAAATCATGGTAACTTACGAAAAATAAGAAAAACTTACACAAATCTGACAAATATAGTCTTATATTAATTAGACATCAAATTTCAGTTTAACTGAAAAGAAAGTTTAACTGTAAAACGTATACATCTTTTTGAGTTTGAAAGTTTTGTAATATATATCAATTTTTACATGGCTTTTATGTTATCTTAATAATATTTTCAAACTCAATAAAACTTAATCAATTTTCTAACATTAATTTGTTGCCTTTTTATTTAAATTATATAAATATGTATGAATATTTTAATAATTCGTATACACGAGTTTTTTTTTTTTTGATATAATCAAATATAAATATACAAATTACAAACATACAAAAAACCTTACTATATATTTTTCCGTTCTTATAAAAATTTGATATAAAAGCATAAGAATCAAAATTATTATTTTATTATCCAAATTTATATAATTAGATGAAAAGGTGATATTAACTTACATTTAAAATTATAATTATGGAAAGTTATGTATATAAATCAACTGTTGAAATTGAAATAATGGTAATTAAGTAATTTTATTATTAAAATTAATTTAGTCGTGCATATATAAATTTGCTTTAATGCTATTTAAAATGGATTTGGTCATGAAAATAAACGTGTGCTATACTAAGTTAAAAGTGATAAAAAGTCCATCGAAAAGTCGAGAAAGCCGGCTGGGCAGTACATCGTTAAGCGTGATCGAAATCGCTTTAGTCACGGTTGTGGCAGCTAGGTCTTGTCGAGATCTAGTGAAATACGGAGAGCAAAAGGTAGGTGGGAGATGAATTATAAAGCAGTCGGGAGTTGGTGAGAGGTTTTGCAGTACATGCGCCGTTTCAGCCGCAACCACACAGATCTCTTTCTTGATTTCCTCTCACTCTGGTTTGTCTATCTACGGTGGAAAGCAAACGCTTATCAACGATGACGGCTCTGCTTTAAATACAAATTGTTGCCATTTGGAGACCCTTTTTTATTACCATTTTCAAGAAGGGTACGGATACAAACTCCGGTGAATATTCTTACACGCGCTCTTCTGGCTATTCATATGGAGTTTGGAGTCCGAGTCTGAAGCTGATATCGTAATTCTTCGAGAATCTCAGTTTGAATAAAGTTCCTAGTTTATGCCTACTTCTATACTATTCGCACCCAACTTTTTACTTGTTTACTTGTGTGTTATTGATACATCAAAACTGTTCGTGAAAGTAATAATAATTTCATTATAAATTTATACTACTTTTTAAAATGCGCGATTTACGTTGATTACGTTGAATTACGTTGATTTAGTATTGCCACACATTTTTTCAATGTAATTAATTGCTAATTAGTGATTCGTATGGAAGAAAGTGCACCATTAAAATTATATTTAAAAATAAATTGTGTAAATATTAATGAAAGTTTGAAGTTGTTATTTAATAAAAAAAGTTATTTAATAAAAAAATTTTTTTAACTATGATTTTTTAAACTTATAATAGCATGAATCACTTTTGTTAAGTAAATTTAAGAAAATTTCCTGAATGGCACCCTACTTTTAAATTATAATGACAAGGAAATCGATTCTTTTAAATGATTGTCCAATTTCTAATTGTATATCATTGTAGTATTCTTATTTATTTACTTGAAATACCTAAGTAAATATACATTTATGTATATTATCCAAAATAAATAGTGCAAAGTGCTAAATAACTACGATTGTGATTAGCAAAAATAGACAAAATAAGTAGGTATTGCAACTGTTATTCGAACTATTGCATAGCTTACTCTGTTTTAATGCATTGTAACATCGTTGGATGAACTAATTTGAAGATTTGTGCATCAAAGTTTCCACGGAACCTCGACGTTGTGACCCTGGACTCGAATCATTGAAGCGCATGCGTTAGAGCAAAGAAATAAATTTATCAGTAAAACTAACCTGAAGAGTTAAGTTTGGTGAAATTGTAGTTAAACTTTGTACAGGTATGTCGTATAGCTTGTCATTTACTGCATCATGCTCGGAACCGTACCTGGGTCCGAGCTTAGCACAGACTTGTCCTGGTTCACCATTTCTTGTATTCATGACGATCCTCGATACATTTGTGAGAGCAAAGCAAGAGGTTTCACGACTATGCGAGCGGGTTATATCTAAAGATCCTGCGGACTATTATTATGACTTCATTGTCATTGGTGGTAAGTATATATAACTACAATCTTCTTCTATAGTAGAGATGTAAAATTGTTTCAAAGTTTTATTTTTAATCTTTGTATCCCCTCACCAATATTTGTTCCAATTATTTGCTTTATTTATATATTAGTACGTGCTCAATAAATTCTCTACAGCTTTACATATTTTTTTATAGCTTTATAATGTAATAATTACATTTATAACCACGAATAATAATGTATATAAATTTTGATGTTGTTATCTAGATTTTTTTTTTCAGAACCATTCATGAAATTCTCAAATACATGCAATTATTAGTAAGATATTTCAAATAATCAAAATTATGTATAAGATTGGTTTTTGTTTGTGCGATAAAATTGATTCTTCATAGAAAATATATATTATATATATGTAGCCAATAATACAATAAATATGACTGCATACACTCAATGATATTCCAAATAAATTTGATTTAACGATGAGTAATCTTATGTAGTATAAAAAAGTTATATAATTATATTTTATTTTTCTTCCACAACTAAAATTCATTGCAATAAAGATAATTTGTATAAATGTAAATATTTGACATAAAAATAATTTAAATAACAATTAAAATAAATTTTTTTTTTAATTTATTTTAATCATCATATAAAATTAAATTTATAAAATTAAATTTATGAAAAATTTCACCTTTAAAAATTTTATACAATAAAATCAATACTTTAACTGTGAAATCCAAAAGCTTTCGTCTGTAAATATTGGGTTCATTATTATCTTATATTAGATTTTATTTACTGCCTACAATGTAGAGCTAATAATAGGATAATTTATAATTTGTAATTTATGAATAATGATATGATATATTAGTCCTTATTTTAACTTGCTAGAAAGTATTCACACATTGTTAATTCATCAAATATAATATATGTAATATTATGAGTTTCTACATATGCTTATATATATATATATATATATATATATATATATATATATATATATTAAAAATTTGAAATAATCAAATTAAAGTTTTTTTTAATTTACACGATGTTTTACTTTGTTATGATGAAATATTATTTTTTGTATCAGAAATTTTTGTATATACTAATCAGTTTATTGCGAGTACTTACTTAGTATGTCTGTATACTTATTTAGTATGTATTTCGATTTACATTCACATAAATTATTACCTGATTTACTTATCTCTAAAAGTAATAAACTTTTAAGTAAACTTTTTTTCATTTATATAGTATTTGTCTTAAAGATTTTTCTGAGTTTATTTTATTAATCATTAAAATATTTATGAATGTAATTATGGTAATTATCATTTGGTAAAAAAATTATCTTAAATTATAAAATTACATTTAAAATATTCATTGATCTTATCCTTGGAAAAATTAATAAGATAAAATTTATCAAAATCAGAATTATATGTTTAATCTAATCTAATATACTATTATATTATCTTAATAATATTAATTGATTAATATACTATTATATATTATATTAAAACGTTTTGTGTATAGATACTATATTATAAATATAATTTTTGTTATAAATATAAAATAGATATTAGTTAATATATTATAAATTAAATTAATCCGATTATTTAAAAAATCAATATTAAAATTAATAACAGAATTAGATAAAAATATATATTTGTAAGATACAATTTTGGTTTATTAAATTGTAATAGAAATTGTGTTAGTATTTGCAATATAAAATAATTAATCAGAGTACTAATAATTGTTAGTTTCATTTTGAAAATGGTAATGAAAATATTCTCAATTATTTGTTACAAAGGAATTTTCCTCGCATTTCAATATATTTACATTCAATTATATTAAAATTAATGAATGTACTATGGTATAAAATATTCTATCAATAATATAATTCCCAAAAAACAATAAATAAAAAATTTTTTTAAAAACGTTTTTAGTAGAAATATGTTATACTGAATGTTAAAAAATTAATTTAATATTAAATTGAATTTATGAGAATATTGTTGAGATATAATAAAAAAATTCATTTAGTGTGTAACAAAGATTACTGGCGTTTTAATTTTTATAAAAGTGGTAAGTCTAAAAGTAATATAGAATATTACTATAAAAACATAATTACAAAATATATTTAAAAGTTTCGATAAAAAAAATCGTGTTCATTAAATTGTAATATTTGTCGTTTTTTGAAAGTTGAATGTTTAATTCATAGTTACGACAAATAAAATCTAGATCATTGTAATGAAATAATAGAGATCATTGATTGATATTATAGTGTTTAAAGAAAGGAAAAGGATAACATTAAATGTAAATTTGCCATAACATAAATTATATGTAGTAAATATTTATTTTATTTTATATTATATGTGAGATAGTTATACAAATATTGTTTTACTCAGAATAAAAATAATTTATTAAATTTTATTGACAGTAAAATATCTCAGATAATTATTAAATAACTATATTTACATTTTAATATACTATGTACCAAAATAATAAATTAAATTAGCTTTGCTTTCTTGAATTGTTAAAATTCATACAAATTCTTCAAATTAATTAAAAGATGACGACACGCTTTTAAATATTAAAAGCTAAGTATGATAATATTTTTCATTGCCAAACAACTGAAAGTTTCTTTGATACTATGAATGATCCGTTAATATTGAATAAGTAATAAACATTTATATAGTTATTTATATAGTAATATTTATATATACTATATACTTAAATAATATAAATCATTCTAACACATGATTCATTTTCAATATATGAAACCTATTGATATAAAATATTTATCGATATTATTATCGATAATATTAACATTATTACTCCTAATATAACAGCAATTATTACTACTAATACAATAATGACAATTACTAGCTTTAATTGTAATAGTAATAATAACAACAATAATAAAATTAGCATAAAAATATATTTAGATATTTAATATTTCTATAAATTGTATTAGTTATTATAGTCAAAAGAAATAATGAAATACATTGACGAATCAATATATTTATTTTTTTATTTAACAATGGATCATACAGTCTTCTCTATTTATTTTCGTCATCGAATACAATTTGTTTATGCATATATATAGTTTTCTATATTATATATATATATTCTTTAAATCGTTCACTTTTCTAAACATTTTAATACAGATACTTGAAAGGAAATAAATACTATTTATTAAATAAATAAATAATTCTATTAATATAAATATTAATATAAATAATTTTATAGATTAATGTTTATTTTTTTTAAGTTTATTTGAATTTTAAAATTATATTCGATACTTATACAATATAAAGATATCTTAAAAATATATAAATAAAATTAAACTATTTAACAACTATTTGTTTATAAAAATATAATTGTATAAACTGTATGTAACCTAACCACTTAAGGTTTTAATGACCATATCATACCGTCATTTATAAAAGACAATAAACTTCAGTCTACTTACTAAATTTTCCTCTTACTTTCTTTCAATTTATTACCTGAAATAAAAAGAGAAATTCATTCTTTATCTTTTCGAAGAACATTTAATGAATTTTGTTCCAGTGTCAATACTAGACAAATTAAAAAAATACTTACATAAAATTATATTAATATTATTATTACTGTATAATAAATTTAAATAAAAAAAATTATAGGTATAAACATTATTTATAAGATTAGTATAAACTCCCAATTATTTTCATATCGTAGATTTAATTAGTATACGACTGCATTATTTAGATTTTTTTCTTAAATAAAAGTTTATTTGATATAATTATAGTAATGATCGTTTCATAATTATATTATAGACAAAATGCCAAAATATAGAATTTCATTTTTTATATTCTATATAAATAAAACAAATAAATGAATTGTTAAATAAATGTCAATATTTATTAACGTGTACGGAGATAACAGTATATAAAAATTACTATGTCTATTAGGTTGATAAAATTATAGATATTTACATGTAAATAAATAGTCTTACTTTTTGTGAATATAAATCTAAACTTTCAAATTTAAAATATAGTTATGAAATTGAAATCCATATTTATTCAAGAAATTAAGTTACAATCTAATGTACTACATGCTATAAAAAACTTTTCTGCATCAATAGAATTTATTTTTTATACGAGTTCTTAATTTTAAAAAATTACTTTACTATGTATTCTGAAATAATTTAGATGATGGTGCTTTTTTCACTAGACCTTTGTAAATCATCAATATTTGAGTATTTATCAAAAGTAAATATAAGTCAAATATTATTAGTCTAGCTCTCAGATAGTTAATGAATGTATAGAAACGCTTTCAAAATCAAATTCATAAAATGAATAAAATTAACAAAAAATTATTAATTAAAAAAAAATAATAAATCAAATTAATTTTTTTTGATAGTATAAGATAAACATTATTATTAATATAAAAAATATTGGATTATTCAGTTATATACATATGTTTCTTTGATGATGTTTTTATTTATTTATTTAACTATTTATATATTTATCTATGTATATATTTAATAAAAAAAAAGATAATTTGGACAAAGGAAATAATTGAGATAAATTATAAATTTAATTAATTAACTTTTTTAATGCTATTTTGAGTATCTGTAGTTGAACAATAGTTAATAATAATTAATTACAATATAATAAATTTACACAGACATTGATGTTTATTTTAAATTAAAATCAGGTGAAATATATTTAACTTTTAGTATAAATAAAATTTTTTCTTTTAAAGTTTTAACTTTCCTCTTATATTCTTTAATAGTTTTAATTACTTAAATGATGTATTGGCAGTTAGACCTTTCATTTAAAATCTTTAATTTAATAAAACATTTTAAATCAAAGTAACGGAATTGTCTTCGTTTTCTATTAGACTTGGTGATTACAATTGAACTATTTTGATACATTTACAGTTTTGACAAAAATATATTTACATAGTAACATTGTATTAGAAGAGAAATTACTATGCTATTAATATTGTTCATAAGATAATACAAATTATATTATAAATTGAAACTATTAATTTTACGATTGAATTTTTAATACTCAATAATTCAGAGTTATAAGTACAACCGAAAGATAAAAATTTTATACATTATACGGCAATGACAAATTTTTTAAAAAAATAATTTGAAATACTCTTCAATGTTAGAATATTATATTGAAATAATTTTAACACTAGTAAAAATTTTCAATTATATATATTTCAATCCAATATGGTATGTCTCTCATAATATTATGATACTTTAATATAAACATTTGTTATTGTCTCATAAATTAAACTTATTAAAAAAAATACATGCGTGGTTGAAGAAAATTAATGTCTATTTTTGTATTCATTTTGACAAAGGAAGATCACCTTAATCTTTATAATTGTTAAAATTTACCGTGGGAAAGGTCTACTTTACAATAAAATTTACTATTTTTTTTTCTTATGCATATACAAAGTAGCGGAGTAATTATCTTTATTAATCATTTTACAAAAAATAATAATATAGTAGATGCAAATGAAGTTAAATTTTGACCTTTTTACATGCGAAAACACGTATTTCATTTGAACATGTTTTGAATTTCATTCAAGTCAGTGAAGCCGTTGAACACAGAAATTTAATATTTTATAGCTCATCATAATAATTTTATTGATTTTCTAATGTATTTATTCTAGTTTATAAGTTCATATTATTAAGTTACATAAATAGATAATAAAAGCCTCAAATTTATTTGTCACTTGCCCATAAAATCGCACTATTATATGTTAAAAATTGATTGAAATAAAAGCTAGGTATATATTTATTTTAGTTATTTTTAAAAATTAATTTACATATTATTCTAGATTATAATTATATATTATAATTTTCGATAAAAAATTACTACTTACAAATTTATTTTATATTGATAATTTAAAAGATTGTTTAAAAATCTAATCATATTTATATATTTGTGAAATACAAATTTTCAATACATATAATTTACAATACATATAAAACTAATGCACAATGTAATTTTTAATCATTTAATGTAATATATCTATCTAAATTAGTAGTCTGTACATATTAATTAATTACAAACTGTCTGAACTACAATACATAATAATTTTAAATAATTTTTATTTTTGAAAATAATGTTGCAATATCTTCGTATATTTTATGTCATTATAGTTATAAAACGCTTGATTTCATAATTATACGTTGTAACACGATTCACCTATTATAAACGAATAGGAAGTGTTTGCCTGTTATAATAATATATCAGGAAAATAAAAATTATACATACATACATATGTATATAGATATAATTTATCTATACACATAGGAACTAAGTTTCTTTATGACTATAATATTAACGATTTTAATTTTGTTTAATAGGAATTAAAAATTATTAGCATATTAATAACGTTAGTTATTATGAAGTTTAAAATGTCATCGAAATAGCACAAACAATATCAAAATCACGTTCGTTATTTTATTTATTCAGTAAGTCACTCCCACGCCATAAATATCACGATTCGCATTAAGAAAAGTACGCGATACAAAAGAAATTCAGCTGCACTTAATTTACGTAACTATATGTATACTTTCCTTTTTCCTTTCTTGTATTGCCGTTAAAAGAATTAGAATCTGCGCGTGATGAAGCCGAACTCTAATCCATCGGCGGCTGCTTTAGTTACCGAAGAATCGTAAACACAGTGCTAGTTTTGCCATTGAAATTGACAGACTAGGAGAGGGAAGTAGGAGAATGTACGGCAGCAATGGAGTTCTCGAGTATATAGTTTCATTTGAGTGCTTACCAGCAGTGTTTTTCCTTGGACGAGCTGATAGGTATAAACATTCACTTTTAGTATTTATCGAACGGTATTGCGGTTATTATTCGCTGACTGTTCAAGATTCCGACAGACCCTCGGATCCTTCTCAGCCTTCTCAAATTGGTCACGACGTAGTATAAATTATAATTGATATTAAATCTAATTCATATTACTCGATCGCCTTATATTACATAGCATTCGTTGCATTATGCAATAAGACGGTGCCTTTGTTGACCGGATGTACAAAAAATACATCCTTGCCTCAGTTATTCTGTTATCTCTTCTAGAAAATATCACTCTCGCGATAACGAGACTCAAGCAAGAAGTTCTGTTATTACTACAATGAGCGCGGCCATGCTGTGCGCGCTCTCCGTTGCTTTCTAACCTATACCTTGACTGACCTACCGTGATGTCCAGGAACAAGAATTATTATGATATTGATAATAAAAAAGCTGCACGGTATATAATGTCTTTATTTTTCTAAACTCCTAATATAAAACCGTTCAAGAAGTATCTCGTTACTCGACCAACGGCTCGGACTTCTTGTAAGTCACTAAGATCAACAATAAATAAACATAACTTGGACCGCTCGTAAAAGCCACGTATGCTGTTTCTCATTACTTGATTATACGAGTACTACAAGGATATTTAACTTTATTATCGTGGGAAGATTTGCAACTCTTATCGTAGAAAAAATTGCATCCTTCACCCCACTCCTTGGCGACGCAGGGGTGCTTTGTCTAAAGTATGGAACCGCCTACTTACTACAATTCACCAATCACAGAATAAAAATAACATTATCACAAAGACTGGAGACTTCCCACTCTTGGAAAGCAAAGTCTTTGGCCACCCCCACGGCAGGCGGGTAAACTGATTAAAAACTGACTGCACGGGACACAACGTTGGAGTTCTTGAGAGTGAGTTCTTGAGATTCTCCCCAAGTTCAAGTTGGTAAGCCTTGCCAGCATCTTGCAACTTTGTTCTACATTGGTAAACGACCCCTTCAGTTAAAAAACCAATCATAAAGTAACGCAGCAACAGTCAACCAAACTGGAGCTGAAGAAACTAAATCCTGACAAACTACAAGCACCGCTCTCTATGACGAGATCACCAACTACAAGAGAGGCGGCATTCTACACACAACGACTGTCGCACAACTTTCACGCAGCTACAGCGCCTACTCAGGTACAAGGGCGTTT
>JAPYYT010001819.1:0-22960 GCA_030522565.1 Ceratosolen corneri
GAGAGAGAGAGAGAGAGAGAGAGAGAGAGAGAGAGAGAGAGAGAGAGAGAGAGAGTCGGATGAGAGAGTGAGAGAGAATTACTGCAGTAAGCAGACCTAGCCTAACTTAAATTTGGTGGCATAGATCCTGTTGCCTTGATATTAAATTTTCCTTTAACACCTTAAACCCCTGTTCTGAGGGATCATTGTGTTGTGGGATCATAGTGTCCCTATTTACTTTTTATTTTCTCATCTATATCATTGTAACTATCTATAGTTAAATCTTACAATTGAAAAGTCAATAAATACATATACATATAAATACAAAGTTTATGCGTATTGTTAACATTGTTTGTTATAATTAAATAATAAAAATGTAATGCTTTATATTAAGTTTATCTAACAATTTTCATTTAAGAGCACAGAATATTTAAACATTTTATTAAATCTGTAAATTTTAGAAAATTTTGATTAAAAAAAATAAGGAAATATTTTTTAGCACTATCATTGACTTATGCTTGATGTAAGTTACGATTCTTAGGTTACACAGTAAATATCATTTTACATATATCGATAAACGCCAGTAATGAATGTTTGAAAAATTATTTAATATTAAATTTAATTGGCCATTATGGATGTGCCATAACTGTATGAATGTTTGTAAATATTTTGAATCTTTCTTACAAACAATGTCCTCAGAACTCATGAATATTATTATACGAATTAACACTGAGAAGTGCAAATAAAACCATCAATTTTGGTATCACGATTAACGTTATACAAGTTTTTAGTAAATTTTGGCGATGCAATCAATTACTGTCAGCACGACATTCTACAAATTTCAAGAAGTCAATGGGATTTCTTTACGATGACGGTCATTTATTTTACTAAGATTCTTCTAATTACGCGTAATAAATCAGAACACAATTAATAATGTAATGAAAAAATGCACATCGTGGCTTCGATTAAATATTGATTTGAAAAAAAGTAAATTCCTCCCTTTACTTTTATCTTTTTTCCATCGATATATTATTTAATGTTGGCAAATTGATTTATCGTGATAATAATTTTCAATTATTACGATTTTAAAATAATTCATTTTTATTTATAATTTTACAATATTTTACCGTACATTGAAATATTAAAAAATTATGGAATAATAATCCTCCTCTTATAATACACAGCCGAATAGTTGATTAGCAAATCACTAAATAAATTTGTACTTACAATTAGTTAAATTTTTAAATACTTTCATCTGCAAAATATAAAAATGAATAGAAGAACAGAATGCCACGAATGATTAATGTTAAAAATACTCAAGTGGCTCGTAATTTAAATAAGCATTGCATGGTAATTATGATATATGAATGTACACGGGATATACCTATGATCATTATTTATGCGAGTAATTATGCTTATATAGTTACTGTTGGCATGCAAATAGTATTATGTTCAATTGTAGTAACAAAATTAAAAAAAATTTTTTAAATCGCACGTTACTCAATCATTTTTATTTGGCTTTTTTACTATAGAGTAACATTTTACAGTTACAGCAAATCGAGTAATTAACGGAATTTCATCCGTTACAAACTGGTTAAGCTGATTATTAAATAATATTAAGTATAAACAAATGATTATGTACGAAATGAAAATTATCTTCAGAATTTCAGATGTATACAAGTGTATTTCCTTTGAGATTTTAATAGTAAATACATAT
The DNA here is from genome assembly GCA_030522565.1 of Ceratosolen corneri. Classification (NCBI taxonomy): domain Eukaryota; kingdom Metazoa; phylum Arthropoda; class Insecta; order Hymenoptera; family Agaonidae; genus Ceratosolen; species Ceratosolen corneri. The sequence goes on from JAPYYT010001819.1 coordinate 1,697, forward strand.
TGATGTCCAATTATAATTAAATATATATATAAATAATTCTATGTTATACTTAATTAAATGCATTTAATATCATAATATTTCACTTTTTTGTCCTTATAAAAGTTTATAAAAATTTTTATCTAGTTAAAAATTATGGAAAATTATGATGTTAATTTTTAATTAAAATGATATAATTTAGACTAAAAATTCTGAAATAATTCCGAAATATGTGGATTTAAATAATGTTTGTAGCAAAAAGTTTCAAGCGATTATCATGAATTACTGTATTTATTCATTACTTAATTTAATAAGTTAATTAAATACAATCTTATAAATACAAATATTTATTGGTTATAACCCAATGATTTATAATTGAGATGTAATTACGTTTTGTGAATAATATTTTCAGTTTACTGAATAGAAGAAAGAAAAAAATCAAAATACAACAGTTTATCGTCAATGTTTAATAAGTGATCAAAGTCAGATGACAAATGTTATTTTTAAATGAATTTATTCGTCAAATAAAAAGTATTTCAAACAAATACGGAAGTCTTTGTGCTTCATAATGCATCTTTGGACTCGAGCAGTTTATAATTCATTTTGAAAATTTCCTATTAACTTATTTATAGAGGCGATGTGCCTGAATAGATACACGTAATCATTGTTACAGCACTATTACTACCTCATATTACAAAATTATTATAATCTTTACGTAGGTTTCTTGTGTACACTAAATGTGCGCAATGATTCCGTACAATTGAATTTAAAAAATGATTCTTAAAAATAGAATGTTGTTTTTTTTTGTCAGATTAAATGTAGATTAAACGACGAGTTTAAGTGCAATAAACTACAAATTACTTTATGTGCGTTGCAATCGGCAACATAGGACGTATAAAAAAAAAAACTAGCTAGGATATATAAAACGTTGGGAAACGTTTGGAGAATAATTTTCCATCAATTAGAGACACCTATAAACTGAAAATTTCGTCCTTCAGTATTTTCCACCTTACCGACTATAGGACCTTCCAACTTCAGATACAAAGTCGTGTATCGCGTTGACTCTCCAGCCTTTTTCAAGAGAAACTTGAAAGCTTCGCGTGGCGCCATCTAACGCCGTGGCCACGAATCGCATTAAATTTCAAAAAGTCTCCATAGTATTCAGGGTTGGTATTAAAAGAGGCATTCGGAGTATTTGGGAAGGAATAAGAATGGCACTAATGGTAAAGGTGCTCGAGGCAAAGTTTTCCCATACTCGTTTATAAATAATTCCTATTTGAAGATCAAAATTCACTCCGAAGCTTAACAACATTTCAAGTACCAGAACATTAGAATCGAGTGGATTTCAGATTTCTGACGTCAAATTTCTGTATTAATAAGCATACGTTGATTTTCATCTCATTCCTTTATATTACATTCTTTTTAAAATCAAACTCAATTAATAAATAAATAGCCATTAAATAGAACGAGAATACATTTTTTATAAATGTCATTTGATAGCATTTGTATATAGAGATATTTGGACTGTTTTTAAATTTACATTAAAAATGATAAATTTTCATAATAATATCATCGGCAAACTAACATGCCATTGTTAGTTATCTCAAATTCTTAACTCAACTAGTACATGTAAAGTAATATGTCCATATAATAATAATACTATATTTTATTTATTTTGATTGAACATACTTATAAAGTTAAATGTAGACTTGTCTAATTATTAATAGTTAATGTTGCGTTGTATTGAAATTAATTTTATTTTAATATACTTTAATGTTTCAAATTTCTTATATTCGCTATATGAGCACTGAAAGTCATATTGCTTTTGTCAATATATACTTATGAATTTAATGGCTAATTTTATTGCACAGAAGTTAAACATTTTATACATTTTCTCAATAGATTCTTGTTATTCCTCGGTTCTATACTTTCAATTATTCTTTAACTTTCTGATATCCACTATTGGACGGAGGTGTATTCAAATGATTACGGAATTTATTATTTTTCTCAATAAATAAAAACAGTAGACCAACAATTAATATTAGATAAACAGTAAACATGCGATTAATTTTACGAATTAGAAAAAGCTGAAAAATAAAATACAAAGAAATTCTGTAAATTCCTTACGAAAACAGATTTGTAATTATTTACTAATTTACTAATTTTATCCATGAAGCATCTTTTTTATTCCAATTTTTCTTTACATTTTATTGATATTTAAAATTATTGCATTACTATATATATATATCCTTATTTAATTCAATAATTGATAAAATATTATTGCATCTACATAATTTTAGTTGCTATATATATTTAATAAATATTCGAATAAATTCTAAAATTTTGTTAATATAAAATGCCCGTAAATGTGTCTTATTCAACAATAATTTGTCATTAATTTAAACGTCCTGCAAAAGAAAAATTATGAGACATACATACACTAAACCTTCATAAATCTTGATTATTTTAACGTATAATATCGTGTTATAAAAAAAAAAAAAAAATTCTAAAAAAAAGTGACTATGCGATAGTGAAAATAATTAATTATATAAGATAATTCATGTAAATTAACGTAATTTAATATATATGGCAGCCCTCAATGCTCTTCTTTAATGTCCCGATGTAAAAAATCTTTACTGGTCACGTTGCACCAAGTTGGAAATCTGTTTTACTGCGCAGTCGGAATAATGACAGTTGTAGCCGAAAATAAAGTGGGGCTTCTTATAAGCTACGGTAATTCTCAAATAAATAATGGTGAGGGAACTCATGCTACTACTGTTGAGATCGTGAATTTAGATTTTAAAACAGGCAAAAGAAGAAAAGAAAAGATCAACGGGTGAAAAGCTCTCTTACCTATTTTAGAAATAGAAAGAAGCTAGTATTTTAATTTGCTGCTACTTGCTAACAAATAACACCAATGCTTTACTGAATATATATGATTTCTCTTGCAACTGTCGAGTTAAAATTTTCATTTCCCCTAACACCAGCACTAAACACATATTACTTTTGGTTTCTCTTCTGTCGAAAGGATTTATCCGCCGCTCATCATAACAAATGCGTGAAAATAATTAATCCTCTGAAATCCATGACAATTGATTCGCTAACCGGGAGAAGTAAAGTTCGAATAGCTCGCTCGCTCTATCCGTCAAACGACAATTTGACAGAGCGACTAATACGCCGTGGCGGGAGATAAAAAATGATTGAAACGCTCCCCCCGGACATTCCCACCAACTTCTCGGCCGCTAGAAATTCATGGGAAATAATCGGCCGGCAGCCTCTGTCACTGATAAAAAACAATAATTTCCAAATGTGACGCTCGTATTTATGTCCACGACATAAAGCATCTTCTGCACGTATATGCAAGGGAGGCGCTGGCTCTTGCACAATGTAGCTGCAAAGGATAGTGAAGTGCGCATCGGTTGATATATTTCTGCAGCGGGAAGATGTGGCGGGGCGTGGGCGTACGTGCCCGGGGCCTTAAATTACCGACTTTATAAAGTCTCCGACGCCACTTTCCACTTTCTCTCCATTTGATAGACTAGAATGGCGCCCGATGCGAAAGAAGAGGGACCCGACAAGGGTAGTTTTAACTTTATGCATTGTCGTCGAAGTAGATAAACTGCTTGGGATTTGTTTTTGCTTCCTGCTCATAAAGCAAATTCCGGACTTACATTCTCGCCCGTCACGTATTGAGTGCTCTTATGGATTGAATCTCATGCCTCGGGAAAGATGTCGTGGCGCACTTGAAATATACAGACTACTTAATAATGTGTCGGGTGATCGATCCAAGCATTCAACTAATCGCCCGACTCTCTTCAATTTATATCCCAACAATGCATTTTTATATTATTATTAACTGGCCAAGATAAATTTATTAGACTAACGTACACATTCTATTTCCATATCACAATTTATCCCCTTTATTATTCATACTGACAATTATTTATTGCCAATTGAGTAATGCCTCTCTCTCTCTCTCTCTGCTTGGCAACCTAAGAAATACACTAGGAGGGAAATGAAATTTTTAATCGTCTGTTTTTATACAGCAGTAGTAGTAGTAGTAGTACGTAATTATCATGAAATGCCATTATACATCGACTGATGAACCGCGTTGTGTAATAAGGTATGGGATGAAATGTTCCTCATTAAAATTCATTTATTTCGACCGTCTATGAAAGTTTCATTCGGATGCAAATCAGAATGCGGCGGAGATAATCCACCGACCCGTTTACGCCTCTGTCTTCCGACTACTTAACCCTTCAAGGTTGTGTCTGTAATTTAGAGGGTACACTCGAAAAATTATATCGAAGATTAAAAACTTTTTCGCTCTCCCAAGAAATGACTATTACCAACTTATTCTCGCTCGTGGAAAAATTCAAACGCACCTTGCTAAATATGTGATTTAAGCAAGTCTTAATACGCCTCCATTAAACGGTCTTCAATTACATTCCCAACTATATCTTATATTATGAATGTCATTTGAATGCTCCACTGTCTTATTTTACGAGCTTATAAATATTTCATTCCATTGGCTCCTGAACATAATTTAGATGTGGAAATTTAATTAATAATTCTCGCTAACCCATTACAGACACCAATAATTCCGTCACCACTACACATACACTACGTGTGTTTTCATTCGCATTAACGTGCATTGCTATATAGATAGATAGATGTAGATAAATAGTAATGTACTTATTTGAAATGGGAAAACCGTGGGAAACGTTAGCGTTAATGATATGGCCAAGACAACAATGTTATATCTCTCTCTCTTTATATTCTTTCTCGTGATGTCCTCGCTTATAAAAGTTGGTCTCATCTCCACCGAGACACTGGATCGCATGCAACGGCATGATCTCTTATATCCAAATGTACTCTATACGCACTTGAAATGGAAGCTTATTGTCTTTTGCAATATGTATAAATAGATATTCTGACGCTGCACCAATAATAACAATAATAATCGCCGTAGTAGAATAATAATGGTAATATATCGAGGCAACAGATATAAATATTTATATGTCCAGGGCGGAGGAATAAAATTCGATTTTCACGTATACATGCATTGGCCTCACTACATCCTCAACGTCCTCTCGCTGATCTCATTTCAATAAAATTTAATCATTCCGCCCGACATTTTCCCCTTACTTTTTGTTACTTCCGTAACTTACAACTTTGTACTTACGTCCATCCGCGCGATCCATCAGTTTCGCAATAATAAGGTAAAAAAAATTCACAATTAATTAAATAACAGTGAGGGAATATATATAAAAACCCTGTGTAATTACTGAACCGCGTGTAAAGCACGGTTAATTATATTTTTAGAGTGCCATACTGTGCAACCTGCAATATTGTTGAAGTAATACGAAGCTTTTACCGTATAAATTATTTGATAAAAGGAAAATGAAATTTCACTTTAATTAAAAGCTCATATATTAGTGTGAATGCAAACATTATGGCTACTCGTTTAAATGTGTTCATTGACAATATGCGAAAGAAAATGGCCGTTTCATTCGAAATAAAGTTCACCTGGAAGAAGTGCGTTCTTCTATCAGACTATTATTACCGAAAAAAATGCAGATACGCTAATGCAATACATTAACTTCCGGACCGCGAATCCCTTGATTTAGCTTGAATTTTTCATACAATTCGATAGCGATATTTTCACAACTTGCGCATCTATTGAATTACTATTGCGCAAAATTCCCTGGAAATTCGAATTGTTTACGTATTCCGGGAATATTAAATGCACGAGCGGATGTCGAATATTTAATATTTGCGCTCGTTACATCGGCCCAACTAATCAATAATGCGTAGATACTCAGTGGCATCTCCCGCATGGCAAGAGATAGGATTACTGTACTTTTCAACTAGACTTGTGCTCGCTCAGGATCAATTTCAAGCTGTCATCTTTTTCTGATCAGTTCCCCCTCCTCCCGCTCTCTCTCGTCGAGTGCCGACTTTACCTGCGCAGTTAAGTATTAAGTACAAAACTCGTGCTCGACTCGTGAATGTTGACATGGGTGGAGCAACCGACATCAAACGACTTCCAATTTACTGCAACAAGCGTATCGATGCTTTACCATAATTTTCAAGTGACTTTTTCTTTTGTTAAAGCAACATAAATAAAATGTATAAAGTACACGATCTGTGAACCGATTGAATGCAAAATTCATCGATTAATGCTCATTGAACGAAGTTTATTGATAAAAAATTTTGCACTCTCGAAAGCTCTTTTATATATACAACTTTAAGTTTAAATCTCACTTTTTACAGCTAAATCGATATTATTTGCCACGTTACAAGTACGTTTTGTTATAATTATAAAAATATTCAACGTTCCGCGTACAATATAATTTCAAATAATAATTGATTTTTTCTTCTTTTGTTATTATTAGAAAATGTTCTCTTATAAAGTATAATTCTGTTAATAAATAAATTTCAAGACCGTGAATTTAATTTAACTATTGGCATAAACACAATTTTAGATCCTCATATTAAATATCTCATTCTATTCATTACCAAATTTCATACAAATTAGCATAATTTTGTGGAACAGTTTTAAATATATTAATCTTTCGCAAATATGTATATAATGCACATAATTTTCGATATTTAAATATATTTGTATACAAAATATACAATGTAAATTCGGTATTGTTATTGGCTTAATGATTACAACAGTACGCTAAAAGTTAAAATTGTGAAGATATCCAAATAATATTCACGAGAGTGCTTTATTTAAATATATGTAATAAGCAGAAATTGAAAAACAAAAAAAAAAAAAGTGAATAATGGCAAGTAAGAGCTAATAATATAAAGTGACTATAACTAGTATCTCACTTTAAGACTGCATTTGCAATTTCACAGTTGATATAATTATTATTATGTCTACCTCTATTTCTGCATATATAGAGTACCTGCACTGTAGAATACTTTATCTGTGCAAGTAAATTAATACAAATTGACTGCGATTACGCTTCATAATGAGTATTTACTTAACAAATATAGACAATTAAGTGCCGAGGAGAAATATAAATTTATATATAATAGAATTAAATATTGTTCAAGCGCAATTTATTTATATAAAATAATGCCAAATAATAAACAGAGAAAATAGTATAAGAAATATGTAGTAAGTAAATAAATGACTAATTCTTGTTAATGAAATATACTAATGTACGTGTATTTTAATTTCAGCAAATAAATTTAACATTAATCGCATAAATAAAAGAAATATTTCAAAGAGGAATAACATGACAATATATTCATGTAGATATTGGTATGTAGCTGTTGATTAATAGGAATCTGGAATTAGTGGTAATTCATCCTTTACTGAAACTGCTCAACTTTAAATATATTTTTCAATTTAGTTTTGACTTTTTCTATATATATATGTATATATGTATATTTAAAATATATGTATAGTGTAATATATTGAATTTTTATAGATGTAAGAAATAAAGGATATAAAATATGAAGAAATTAATTAAGTTTCATCGATAATATTATAATAGTGCAAAATGTAATATTAAAAGAATAAATATTATTTTGAAGGTATATATATGTTAGAGGGGATCAAATAGGAAATTATTGCTTCATATTTAGATTGTAATGGTACTATTGAATTAAGGGAGACTTGAATTTCGAAACTCCATATGGTTCATATATACTAGTAAGATTAAAAATAAATAAGTAAATAAGATGTGTGTGTGTGTGTGTAGAAATGACGAAAGCGTAATAATCGAGAGCGTAATTCAAAGAAATAATAGAAATTCAATAAATGACGAATAATTGGAAGCTCAGCGTCGCAAAAACTCGTAAAATGGAAGAAAAGTGCCATCGCCACGTTCCTTTAATCTCATTAATCGTAAATCGTAATCTGTTAGTATAGTCTCTCTCAAGTGTCTCGATATTTTCAAAGCTTTTTCCTTTTTGTCACCCCCCCCCCCGCCCGCGCATCAGGAATCAACACGAGAGAGTCATCGATGCGCTTTGTTTATTCCTACGCGCTCAACAGAGCCAATGCGCTAAAATATCTTTCGGCTTTCTCTGCTCGAGAATGGCCGCTGACAAGCTCACCGGCAATAAATTCTTTTCCTACTCCCCCTCACTCTCGCCCACAAGCACAGACGCGCATCAATCCTTCAATACTGCGGAAATGCGTTCGAACGCGCACGGACGCGCGGAGTGCCCTCGTGGGAGGCTGCGCAGCCCAAAGTCCGCGGGAACAATATTCCAACGTCGCCGCAAACAATGGACCTCAAAAGCCCAAAACCAACTGCACGTATCCGATAGTCTGACGCCGTCTAGCTTCCCCCCCCCCCCCCCCCCACCCCCCAGCAGCAGCACACAACCGCCAAGCGTAACAACCTCACCGAACAACTATCGCCACGCCCCACGGCCACTCAAATTTACCACTTGTCACTCGGGCCTTTTTTATACTCGGCGAGTGGGCGCTCATTAGGAGGGTGGGAGGCGATTAATTGAGGTGTCAATTTTATCAGCTGGATAATGACTCGACATCGCCCGACATGATTTATCGGGAGATTAATAAGTTGAGCGAGGCTGATTTTGCGATAGTTTTACGGCCGGAGGAGGGCTGCATCGGTGTCGTCGAGTAGGGATTATCGAGCGCAATTGTCCATCACTCGAGCCACCTTTTATGAATTGCACTTGGATAATTTACGCGCAGATGCGGCAAGCCACGCACTCGCGAATTAACGATAATTACGCGCTTTCTTTTACTACTAATTTCGGCTTTATGAACGGCTTTATGAATAATGAAAAGTGTGGGAAAAAGTCCAATTACTAGTTGAGAGGCAACATATTACAGAAACAACAAAGCAATCAATAAAGTGCCTACGTGATTGAAATTCGATATGAAATGCATTAGGCTTGCTGAAGAAAAGAATTTTAAAAGATTTTCTCTTTTTTCTAATACAGACGCACAATTGATAACGCAGACGCAAATTCACGATTAGTACGTAAGTTACGTTTTAAGATTATAATCCTTAGGTATAACAAGGGCAATCCGAAGCAACAAAACAAACAGTCATGACATCCACTTACGTAAATCTGAATTTAGAGTATTATTGATTTATTAGGATTTTTATGACGATGTACACCGAAAGCTTTGCAAGGCATTTTCCCTTAATGCTGCTCTAATTATTCCATTGTGTACATCTCGTTGGTGAACAAATGTACTAATTGGGTGTTTTGATTAAAAGAATTCTCGGCCATAAGCTATCTCCTAAGTTATATCTGTTATATCAATTAAGTGGACGTAAATTATGGGAAAGTTATTGTAGGGATGCGTTATATATCACTTGAAATCAAGTTGCAAAGTGGTTTTTATGGAAAGGAACAAGACTCTATGAATTGTAGGTAACTTTTGAGCAGCGGGCGAGCCAATGTTGTAGGAAGGCAAAAGGAGTTTGAGAGCTTCTGGCCAAAGGACGATGAGTGCACGACATCAATACCAATGCAACCGCAGCGACAGGCACGTCGACTAACTCATTCTGGCAATCAAAAGTCGATAAGCGCTCGCTTAACTTCCCTTTCAGCTTCTGCGATTTCTTATGGGATAAAGTTTCTTCGAATCAAAGTTGAGATGCAGCAATGCATAGTAAATTTCTAAGATGTCCTAGTCCGCCCTTGACTCGTGTTTTACATGTCTTATTACACTTCTTGGCCTATCACACTTTAACTTCTTTCCTTACATACCGCCTCAGCATAGTTTAATTAGAGCCTACTCGGTTTTGCAAATAACAAAACTGTTTGAATTATTTGCTTAAATAATTGGAGAATATTATTCAACCGAGTTACGTGCAATGTGTTAGCGTGACAATTTTTTTTGATACAATTGAAAAATTGCGATTCGACAAAGCCGGAACAAATTATCCGTCAAATAGGCTATTTTTAATTTAAAAAAAAAAAAACAATAAAAATGAAAATTTGAATTCATTTCCATATCATTTCCATATCGAAATTTATAATGATTTTCTAATTCATATTTACCTATGCATACGTATAAATGTAGATTCTTAATTTCTATTAAATTTACATAGATAAATATACCCACACTGAGACCTGATATGAAAAATAAAGCAAAGGATTAAAATTAAATGGAAGGCGGGGGGTGGGGGGTGGAAACACGACAGAATAGATGTAGGAATTATTTGGTAATTTAAAAAAAAAGTAATAAAAAACGTAAAAATTAGATGTATATGGATTATATAATATGCTTTGTATTCATGTTATTTGCCTCCTTTCATATTCATTCATTGATTTTCACATTATTATGCTCCTCTCTATTTGTATCATTTATATTCATACATTTATACATACATTCATTATCATCTCACTGAATTCATATGATAATAAAAAAAATTAATAAAAGATTTTATTATAAAATTTTTTTCAGATAACCAGCTGTCTTATGTAACATTAAAAATTGTATATTATTATTTATAATATTGAGACTTTCGCGCGTAATGAGTTAAGACTCTTTGAATGTATATTGCATCTAACTTTTTATACTCCAAGTTTAATGGGAATTGTCATTAATACATAATGACGGATAATGAAAATCAATGTTGTTATTATATATTTGAAAGCAGCACATCACAAAATTTATAGTTTACGGGAAATACTCTTTTTTTTTAATACTATTATTAAGAATCCGGAAAGCATAAAGTACAAATATTACTCTCTCGTTACGCCATGAAATTGAAATATTTAAATGAATTTATAAAATCCCAGTGCCGTAGATATTAATGAAAATTATACGTAAACTTTATGTATATTCGCTAAATAGTTTAGAGACTAATAATATCTGATATATTATATAATGGCATTTGATATATATATATGAATACTTTAGTAATGGAAAATATTTAACTTAATAATAGAATACTTGCGAATACTTTAGGTTGAAAAAAGTGAGGGGAGATACAAGTGATATTAAGCTAAGATGGATAAATAAAGTATTTACTAACGATAAGTAATTTCTACTGGAATTATATATTTAGTCAGTGGCATTAATTACATTCATTCAATTTGGGATTTTTTATTGAAATAAGTTGATGGATTAAGCATGACAAGAAGTGTAATTGAAAAGGCGTCCTGTATATAAATACTGCTGCAATTACATTTCTTATAATTTTATGTAAATTTTAAGATCTTTTTCAAATAATCATTCACAATTACATCTGCTAACTATTCATGGACGTGACAATTTATCTGGTGGTCCTATACAAATCTTAACTTACGGAAATAAAAGATACAAAAGATTAGATGGAAGCTTGCTACTCTCTCTATCTGTTTCTCTTCTTCCCTACACACACACACACGCACACAGCCCGCAGCCCATTCCGCGGGCTGGCTCACTTTCTCTTATTCTCTCTTTTTTTCATCGTCTCTCTCTTATACTGCTTGCTCTCTTACTTACGATAAACACAGCCATGTAGAGTTTCAGTGAAGGCGTGCGCTTAAAAATGCACCCTCACCTTGGCCCGTCATCGCAAGGTTAAAATGTTGCGATCTTAAGCGTCGACTATCCAGGAATTTCCCGGGCACGAGGGTCGGATGCGCCGTATAAGTTATTCACCCTCAGAGCGACGCAGACGGCCTCTCTTTGCTTCTCCTCTATCTTTCATACCTTTTATCTCTCCTGGATTTGTGTTATTTTTAATCAAAAATCGAGTATGGTGAATTTTAATGAATATTTTTACGAAATGTTATATGTTTGTTTTATGAACAGAGAACTCGCAAGTATGTATATGAATTTTCGTTCAAGTGGCATAAGCAGGCATTGCTATGACAGATTTATTAGGATTTTTCAATTAAACGAATAGCTTTTGCAATACCATTATGCTGTTTATTGCTTAATTGGAGTAATTACGATCTCAATGATTGTCCGAGTTTTTAAGACGCATTCGTGCTATTCGTATACACAAAAATACAGTATTTAATCGAATAAAAAACTGAAAATTAATATTCATAAATGAAATGAGTGTACGTTCTATATGGTCATGGTGAAATATACATGTCCAAGAGACTTGGTTCGACTCACTTGAAATAAGCTGACCACAACGTAATATTTCGTAGATAACTAATACTATCCTATTCGAATTTTTATTCGAATCGGTTATATTAATGTAGAGTTCTTCTCGGCACTTTTTCAATTATACTAAATACACTTATGGAGTACAAGAATTTGTTATTCGAGGAGCGTCTTTTCAAATATCACGAATATCGATCAAACTATTTGTTATACTTTTCAGGCTGTAGGGAAAATATTATTGCGTCAAATATATTGGCCAGAAAGTGAAAATATAAGAGTAAAATATACACTGGGATGTTATTTTGATATTTGTTTAAAATTTTAAGCAAAGCTGAGAACATAATAGAACACGAGGCTATATTAATTTTTAAAATATTTCTATTCCCACGGCATTCGCGTAAAAAAAATGGACTTTAATTATCTGAGCGAGAAGGCCTAATTGTTTAATAATGTTATGTGATTAGTTTTCATATCTACTTATCATATTTGTATGCTTTTTAGTTATTATTAAAATTAATCATAGACATTCCTAAGGATTTAAATTATTTGCGTACTTTTGTTATTACTTTATATTTATAATACGACATATTCCATATCAAATCCATGGATTATTAAGAGCTTTGAATTAAGAATTATTTTACATCATCCATCCTTCTATTACGTTTCAGAATTCTTAATAGCTCTTGTACATTTCTATTATTCTACGATAAATTGTATATTAAATTGAATAAAAATAATTATTATCACTGATAAGGCTATTTTTCATAATAAATTCACAACTATAATCGTGAAATAAATATAATATAATAGGCAAATAGTAAAAAAATACTTTTTAAAGTTATTATTTTCAATTTAGAAAAATTAATAAATAAAATATGAGCAGATATGTGTGATATGTTATAGATTAATATAATGTTGGAATTTTCAAATATAAAATTAAAATATACATGTACAATTAATTATATTAAAATATAACCTATTACATTGCTCATATTGTACAACGATTAAACACATATTGTAAAGCTAATTTTGGCTTCTTTCGTACTTCATACAGTATTCAGTAATATGTATATGAACTGCATGCATACCTTTTAAATCATTGAATAAGGTTAATTTACTTTCGACAAACTTATTGGAAATGTATAAAACGTAGATTTTAAAGCTCTTACTTGTAAAATGAAGCATTGCATATGATAATTTATATGATAAATTTCAACTAAGAATCAATCAATGCCCATATAGAACAATTAAATGTTATGGGAATCAGGACGAAAATATTACCTTTTTTGCTGAAAAGTAATTACTATTTTGCATAGACAGTATATAGTTTTTCATGTGAATTAAGTTGTACTTTAAGTCGATTCAGTTGTAAAGCTATAAAAATAAACGTGCCCCTTGAGCAATGTAATCAAACAACGATTTATTAATTTATATTTTTGTCGTTACTTTATGAAGTTAACGCGAAGTTTAAAGCGATAATTATATATTTCGACGTAATTATGTCAAGTTCATTGATAATATACAACTTCTTGACTAATACGTTGGATATAAAAATTGTGACTTGAAAAGAAAAAAAAAAAATAATTATTAGTCTATTTTTATAATTATAATTGAGAACTTATATTTATGGCGATTCATATTTCAAATATTGAAATGTGAATTTTCAAGCTAAATTTTGAGCGTCGTTACAATCGAGAAGGTCAAAGAATAAATTAATTATCACCGAAATTAATTAAATTGTTAAATAATTTTATTTTAATAAAAAAATCTCTTCCTTTTTCAATTAAATGATGAAGTATTATAACAACATAATCTAATAATATAATAATTATAATACAAGCTACTGCTATTGGATATTGCATTAATAATGTAATTAATTGCAACAAGTTATTCATCTTATTATTATTATTCCGTTGAATTATTAATCATCCAATTATCTATTGATTACGTAAAAAGCAAATCAAATTAATTTTAATACTTTTAGTCTTTACAAATGTATTATCCTCCCCTTAATTCTCCTTCTTCTTTGTCTTCTCTTCTTTTCCTTTTTCCCAGCAATACATCATCGTTGAGCGTCATCGAACGGCACAGATAAATATCTATCTTCCTCGCATTATTGGGATAAACGTAGTGAAGAAAGCATCCATCAGTTCGTACTTAAAGCAGCAATCAGCGCTGCCATCAACCCGATTTCTCGAGACTCTGGGAATCCTTTTATCTGCGAAATTACAAGCCTCGTTCGAGGAAGAGGAGAGAGGAGAAAGGCCAAGGAGCACCTCGGAGTCCAAAGGATGATCGACAAATCGTCGGACCCAAAGCACTTGGGGATTAATTTTCCTTGTTTAACGGGCGATTAATTTGCTGGGGCAGTGACGTGACACTAAAGGAAAAATAAGACTGACACTCTAACCGGTTAGCGCTACTCAACTAAAGTTTGTCCTCCTTGGCTCTTGACATAAGGGTCTTGTCACAAGGACTGATTGAAATATAGGCAGAACGATATAATACATTTTACGTTGCCACTCGAATCAACTATTCAATTAACCATTATTTAATAAGTTTTCAGGGATGAATAAATTTTCAAGGAATTTTCCACTCGGAAGGTCAACGTGTTAGCGCGGTAGTGGCAAATTAGTGGACCAACTAATGAGATTATCTTCTTCGTAAATAATGGGGGAAATGGCTTTCAACGATTGTTGTTTTTAATTGTGCTCCTTTTTTTCTCTTCATTATATTATTATTATTATTTTTATTTATTTACTTTGTTTTTCAAGCATAAGATCACTAACGTAATCGTGCTATATATTAACACGTATTATGATAAATTTACAAAATTTATAATAAATTTTGCAAAAAAGTACAGCTAATTGTAATAATTTTTTTCAGAAATTCAATACATGTATATTTTTAATCTTTTATATTTGCTTTCAAATTCTCTTCCTGTTTGTGAAGGTAATTCACTTCCTCTTCTCGCGCTCCCTCTCTTCCACACAAATTTCTTCCTAAGAATGTACAATCCACTGTACTGCGTTAAGTGAATAAAACCACGTTTGGCAAGCTCGAACGGATTCATATTTGAACAGTTATCAATTAACGATAATTAATATTTACTTTAGGCTGTTTACTATTTAAATTAGTAAACAACAATAGTTAATATATCTTAGCAATAAATGCAAGCCATTTTAAATAATGATTTATTAATTAAAAGTGCGCGGCATTTATAAATCTCTCATATTCATCTCAAGCTTGCAATACTTTACAATACCGACTATATAAACATTTTTCAGTTATGATCACAATGTAATAATATAACTACATCTACATATAAATAGAGATATAAAAGTAAATTAATTTATACTTTATATTAATCTGTCATTTTGTCTTCCGAAGGCTGAAAAAATCAAACATATTCAATTCGATATTTATTTAGCTTGCATAAATATTAGGAAAAAATGTGCACCACTGATAAAAAGTAAGAAAACTAAAAATAAAGACATAAAAATCATTCATCTTTTATAATATTATAAAAATTTCGGAATATTGTATCGTCGTTATCGGCTATTGAATAATTTAATAGATTAGAAAGATTTCTCAGTAAAAAAAGAAATATTATACTTTATTCGTGAATAAAAAATTGCATTGAAATTTAATGCCGTAATTTATTATAACAATTTTTTTCTCGATATTCATATTGTCAAACACGCGTAAAATACATTAAATAAAATAAAATATATTAAATTTTACAATTCGAATAATATTGCGAAATATTTCATTGCGAAATAATTACATACAAAATTAATAATATACAGAGCTATCAATTTGGATTCAAGGTGTGAAAATTTCACATTACCTTTAATTACTATTTTTTGCCAAAGAGGCTCGATCTTTTATTTATTAGAATTACCATGTAATACGCACTAATATTTTTAATAGAAAGCATTTTGAATACATAATGAATTTTTGCTTGATATTTCGAAATTAGGGTATACTGAATACTTCAATAGGCACAAGGGAAATTTTAGATGAACTTTGAATAATTCACAAGTGGGATTGAGGCGAGGAAATTTCACCCCTTTAACCGGGACGTATTTTGAGAAGAAACTAACATTTAAAACATTTGTCGCTTCATGGCTCCGTAATTACTTTAAACACTTAATCAATATTCAATAAGAAATTATACAAATATTTTATTACAATTATACGTGGACAATCAAAAATTTGCTTAACGAAATTTATTTAAAATACAGAATTAAAAAACACACGTTTATTATTTCACTAAAATAAGACTATGAATTTTATATTTGAAAATATCAATTTCTTTTCTTTTCTCTATTCAATGAATTATAGTATTTTGTTATATGAAAATTAAGTATTAAATTGAACATTGAACTTTCGCATCGACAATAAACGCGATTACAATGCGTGGGCTAATGTAACATAATGTGGGTAATAAAGTTTGATGTAATAATTAATAAATATACATTGTTGTCGTCTTACATGCCACTTTTCAACAGAATTTCAAACATTTGTATTAAATCAATTGAAATTGATGACGAAATGCAGGCACAGTAAATAATCAAGTTTTTTACAAAGAAGATATTAATAATTTTTATCATTTTCTTATATTAATATAGTGGACCTGAACTCGAATGAATTTATTAGGAAGTTGTAAATAGAAAATAGAAGGCATATTAATATTTTATTAAGAAAATTAATAGTAAGCATTGATTCAAAATGTAAGTTCAAAATGTGTATTAAATATTATTAAATACTTGTATTTAAAGGGACTGCATTAATTATAGTTGACAAGACATTGAAATTCTAAATGTAAAATATTTACTTTTACACTGCTACAGCTCGAGCGTTCAATAGAACATTACACCAATATAAATTGACCATACCATGCGATATTATAAAATTTTTATAATTTCAGGAAATAATGCTTTCTAATGGAAATTTATAGAAAATCTGCTGGGACAAGGAAAACGATGAATGCGATCGTTCATCCATGCTCTGCGAAAATGTTCAAACCTTTCATTCAGTTACATTTTCATCGTAAGTAGTATTAATCCGAGAACGGTTAGCCATTCTGAAACTTCACGCCAGTCCTAAGTCTCCGTGCAATTTAGCGAATGTAATGCCGAAACATATTCCTCGGAGGAAGCATCGCCATCATCGCCTGAGCCCTCGAGCTGTCAAGCATTTTCAATACTCCACGCTTGCCTCGGCCATTTAATAATACTCCCCGACCCTCTGGCTTTTATCTTTGTTTTTTAATAACACTCGACGATCGGGTGCCCAGCTACGGAGCGAGCAACTACAGGTAGCAAAGAAATATCGAGGAAGGGGCTTTCGAGTGAGTGCAGAAGGGAGATGCCGTAATACAACAACCTGTTTTTATCCTAACATCTTGAGCATCTAAGAGGTCAAAGAGTTAGGGTTGGGGGGTGGTTAATACACGAGATCATATTGTTTCTTAAGTATAATGCTAGATGATTTATTTATTGCACCAACAAAATTATTAATAATCGCCAATTCTCAAAGTTATTGTACGGCTATGTTATATTTATCCGACTTAGACTACGAATGGAAGACTATGTATTAGAATTGCTATCGCCACTTGATTTGAAAACACGCGTAAAAGAAATTTTTATTCGTTTCATTACTTTCGTATACGGAATAATTTGCAATAAACTGAACTACGAGACATCGATGAAACCCAATGAATATCTTGGTTCGACAATGAAGGCCGATCAGCCTGATTAAATGGGACATTCATTTATTATATGCACACCAGAACGTGATTAAAGCGGGTATTTCCAATGATAAGGAACAATTTTTAGTTACGTAAAAATATAGGATTAGTATTTATATTATTTTTTCTCTTTCTCTTACCTTTGTGTCCCAAGTATTTTAATTAGCTTAAATCTCTAGATGGACCAAGTCGATTACACTAATGAGATAATCTAATGACACAATATATGGCATCTTCACCTATCGATACGCGCATAAACATTAGGCGAAAGAAATTATTTTTACACGAGAGTGTATAATAAATTGATTACACTCGTTTTTCAATTTCAGCCAGATAAATTATCGATGAAAGGCTGTCCTATTAAGTCTACTATGAGCTAAAATACTTGGTCTTCCGCAGCTTAGATCGACGGTTAGTTGATCGACTACTTATATGATTTACGAGTTAATTGATTGTGACACTATGTTTGTGATTGCGTTCATTCACCAATTGCTAATGCAGTTCGAGGTCAGCTTTTTAACAAGTTTCACGACCACGTTTGGATGCTCGATAATAGGATTTGTGGCGCGAGAGTGGAGAATAGTGAAATTACACTCAAATACCAAGGAAACAAATGAAAACAACAAGAAAACTCCAAATAAAGATTCATATATTTTTTATCGAACCTTTGTTTTATTTCTCATTGGTTTGATAGAGCTCGCTAACATCACCCACTAGAGCTACTGGCACTCAACTACTGGCTGTAAATAAAAAAAAAAATTAATGTCAGTGGCTTTCCACGAGTACTCGCTAATTGTTACGTCGCACTTACTGCAAGTACAATGAGCTTTCCGCATTACCTAGCATGAGCTCCTCATAGCACGATTAACATATTGTCAGCCATAGTCGTATAAACTTGCCGACCACTCGTATTTCAGCGAGGTCCATGTAACTGCGCGATCCATCGCTTTTCAGACAAACGCCTAAATCATACTGCCCTGTCTAAAAAAGTAAAAGCGGCGCTGGGATCCTCGGCAACAAGGAAGTAAAAGGACTGAGTAAAGAAAGCTCAGTGGGGCCACGTTTTAACGATCTAGCGGGTGGTGGTGTGAGTGGAGCAGGAGAAGTGAAGAAGCCAAGGGAAAAGTGAATTGGTCTAGTGCATTACGTGAGTGGGGCTGGTAGAAGTTGAAATTTGCTGTAGCCTGGATGCTGTGTCTGTGTGTTTCGGTGATTATGTAGTCATGTGGGAGCGTAGCTTCAATTATATTTTTGTCTGTATAATGGCGATTATTTATTGTACGCAACTGTGTATATTGATATGGGAATATTGTGGAGGATCTTTGACTAGTAATCTTACGCTGGCTTAAAGAATTCACATTGAAAATTGTAGGTCCATAAAGTAAATGGAGAAGCAAGTGTTTGACCCCATTACTTAATACAGGGCAACGATAATTAAAGATTTAGACGGTTGGATTAATATGAGCAGCCAGTTCAATGTGCCGATAATCTAGAACTAATTGAGACTTATACTCGACAATGCTTTAATATCAATAGCCTTTCTTCACCTCACTCCTCTTAAACGAATCGATAAAAGTTATGAGACGGTTGCCCTCTTACATGTAATAATTAGACCAGAGCACAGATGCTCGAAACTCATCTGAAAATCAAAACTTAAATGCAAACATCTGGCGTCCATGGCTATAGTTACTTATTCGGCATCTAACGTAAACCTATTACAGAACTTATGAATAGGGAAAAAAAAAAAACTCAAACTGCTTTTTACCAAAAATTCCAGTAATATCTAATAATGTTGTAATACATCCAAGCGACGATATCATATATATATATACACACATATATGTATTCAAGGACCCTAAATATCCGATCGATAAAAGTGTCGCTCTCGTTGAAGCTAATACAGTCTCGATTATTCATTTAATTACATGGGAAATCTCTTTATCGCTGTAGAATGCGTTTGTGCCGAAGAAAAATTTGTCGACATTACTTGATACTTGATATCGATTACGCGAGTCAATGGTCAAAGGTCATTCTCATAGTTAATATCTCATTGATGCTCGAAGGTAGGCCATTAGATGAGATAATATTGATATTCAAGATAAAAATAATTTCAATTGGAATAAGCAATATGGCCGAAATCTTACTTTATATCTATTTTCTCTCACTTACTCTCACTCTCAGTTTTACTGGGAACTAATTTTTACTACTTCGTATTATCCTCTAAGATTTATATTACGAGCCAATCAAATGATTAAGTTGCTAATAATCTTATACTCTTCAACTTCTTACATTACTTATAGAATCATGCGTATGTAAGTTGCGTTGAATTATCTATTAAATTTAAAAGCCATTGATTTGTGTCAGTTGTCTCTTCGAAAGTCTCTCTCAAGTTTTCGTTGTTCGACCTTTAAATTTATTGGATAAGATATCTCCAGGAAGGATTGCTACGACACGATTCAAATTGATTGAAAAAATCGCACCTGAGAGCAATTTAAGTCAATTGTTACCTTAAGACCAACAATTCAATGGCAGAAGACCAGAAATTAATATCCGACTGTTAAACGAGCGAGCAATTTGTAATTTGATATGACTAGTTTTTATAATTCTATCAGATTTACACGTTGGAGAGTACGTAAAAAAAATCTTCCATTTCTGAAAATTATAAACAAGCTCAATAAAGTCAGATTTTCAGTGTTATTTCTAATAGAATTGCTCGTTCTATATCAATGTGTTATACTTTATAAATATTCGCTATCTAGAGAGTAAATAATGTGCTTCTGAGAAAGAAAAATTTGAAATTTAATATTCTATAAATACGATTGCTTTAGATGGACAAGCAATTGAGATAGTGAGACGACGCTTGGTTGACGAGACAATTTGTATTTAATTGTTATACAGTTACCGAGTGGCAATCTATAAGAAGGTATTTTATTTCAATATATTTAATTATGCCAACTAAATTTACTTTCTGTTTGATTATTTATTTACTGACCTTTTTAAATATGAATTTTTTCCAAAAAATTAAAGTTATCTACGCTAAAATCCCAATTGCCGATAATCCATATCGCTCTAAATTTTGTTTCTATACATACCATTTTGTTTTTATTACTTTCGACAAATTCTTGAGAAAAACGCATTTATAACTGATAATTTAAAAAGAAGTGGGAAACGAGGAAAGTTAAATAGAGAGAGAGAAAGAGAGGGAGAGGTAGATATATATATATATATATGTATATATAGATTAGATAGATAGATAGATTGATAGCTTGATAGATAGATAGATAGATAGATAGATAGAGAGATAGATAGATAGATAGATAGACAGATAGATAGATAGATAGATAGATAGATAGATAGATAGATAGAGAGATAGATAGATAGATAGATAGACAGATAGATAGATAGATAGATAGATAGATAGATAGATAGATAGATAGATAGATAGATAGATAGATAGATAGATAGA
>JAPYYT010001820.1:0-22959 GCA_030522565.1 Ceratosolen corneri
ACGCGTGAACTAAAATCCGAATATTATCGTCGAAATTACATTTAAAAGTAAAGAGAAATTAACACGTAGAAACTCGCGAATCTGCCGGAATCGCGAACAGTATCGTTCATTTATATAATATAAATAGACAATTATAATTTATACCCCAATTAATAATTATATCCATCATTGATGATATTTTCGTAAATTACTACTTACCATTGACAATGACTGTTGTCAGATAATTGACAATTTAAACGATTTCTTATCCGTCATATGTCTCCCTCAGAGGAAACTGCCTCACTTAACCATTATAACTTTTGTTATTATTTTCTCCGCTCCCATCTAGATATCTTTCTAATGAATCTTCCGATGATATATCTTTATAAATTAGTTTTATTACTTTTTCAACTAGTTACAAGAAGTGGTCGATCCCGTTGTAACTCCTTCGGCGATTCTTCAACTTAGGTTTAACAATATTTACGGGGGATCGCGAGCAAGAGCGGACGGTCAGGTGGATGTTGACGAAGGAGGAGGCGGAGGAGGAGGAGGAGGAGGGGAGGAGGAGGACTAAACATACTTGTTAAAGTTTCGGGTTCATAAGTACTAGTTCGAGTACATTATATAGATGTATATATATATATGTATATGTATATCTGTATATGGCCAACTTCATTTCATTAAGCGAATGGGTGTAACGTGTTATTGCTAATTCATAATATATTGCGATATTTTACAATTTATATGCTGCCTTTTTGCCATTACTCATGATAAGTTAATCCACTTTAATACGATACTACCCATATTAATTTACATTACAATGTCCGCTTCAATATCTTTATTTTTAAGCCTCGCTTATATTAAATGCTAAAATAGCTGTATAGGTTATATGATTTATAACATATTACCGCTTCCACCTAATCTAGCCGAAAAGTTTTATGTTTGTTATGATTTCGGTGTAGATTAGATTAATTTATTTTGTATTGGGTAGTTAAGATTCTGAACTTTGGGCATGAAAATCCTAATTCTACAAATGATAATATCGCCAATTCACAAGATAATAAAGCAGCTATTTGCGTTGGTATTGTTTTGTCTCGTTAACTTTTTGTAAAAAATAATATATTTTTAAGAAGCAGTCAATACTTTCTCGATAATATAGCTAGTCTCTATCTTCTAAAACTAAAGTAATAATATGGATTTGTAACAATATTTATAAACTTATAAATAAAAAAATTAAAAGTTTATAAATAAAAAAAATTGTATTTACCTCGTAAAAACGGATGATAAAGTAAATATTAAATGTTGTTACTTAATTAAGGAGCGAGTGAAGAATATAATGATTTCACTATTTAATTTGTATATAATAATTTAATCGTATTAGAATTTTGTCTTCTCATTCTGAATGCTAATATTTAAAACATAATTACCAATTTTCCTGGATGGATTAAATGTCGCAAAATTAATTTGTGTATAATTATTAAAAATTGAACAAAAATAAATGACGCTTATAAACTCGTAGAAAAGTGCTTCTAAAGATTGAGAAATTCTTTAAAAAATCTAGAGCTTAAGCGAAGAAAAAGTATAATTAATTAAATTGTTAAAAACACTTAATTGCCTTGTTAAGCTTTAAAAATATTTTACGAATTATAAATTATAATTTGCGTGCATTATTTTTAATTATTGTAAATGGTCCTTCATTGAATAATTCTTTGGAAAAATAATCACATTCAAATCCAATTAAGAGAATGTTTGAAAAATTATTAATACGCATTAAAATTTATTTCAAACGAGAGTGGAATATATTTAATTAAATTTTAGAATATATATTCGAGCAGACTATTAGGCACAATAAATTTGGCATACAATACCATTTCTATAAAATAATTTTCAGCTTCGTGTTTGAGTGTGGGAAAAATTATGATTTATAGGCTGATGTTTGACTCGGTGATTTATATAATCTGCGTGAAAAATGTCCGCATCATAAAACAAAATTTAAATACAAAGTAATTGCAGAAATAATGAAGTTGGCACAATGATTTTATAGAAATACAAGTTATAATTCGGCAAATTTCAAAACAGTTTGATGTCTATGTTTGACGTCTTTCAATAAATTTCGTTCATCTAAGCACGCACTTGACAGATTCGACAGATTTCTCGCGTTTTCTCAACTCCATCTTTTTTATAAAACGACTATAAATCCCTTCGTAATTCTTAATCATTGAAACTCTCATTTTCCTTGAAAATTAGCGCCTACCCATTGGACATTTCGCTATTATTCCATTCGGATAAACAAACTTTAAACGTAGCTAAATATAGTTCTCACGAGCATTTAAACCAGTCAGCAGTGTGTGGGAAGCCGAATTATAATATAATGATCGATAGTATTTAGACAGGCTAAATTCACTGAAAATGGGGGGGGGGGAGAGAAAGTAGTATAATGTAGAAGAACGAGCAATAGAAGAAAACTGCGAAGAGGTTTGTTATAATTCTGGAGCCGAAAAGCATTTTGAAGCGCAATACTGATAGCCATCAGGCAGAGACGTGAAAGGAGCTTCTTATTTTTGTAGTTAGGCGAATTTTCTCATGACGTTGACTGATGGAGCAAAGAAAGGAAGCCTCCTCTCCCTTTTCTTTAAACTACATAATTCATGGGCGCCGGTTCCGTGGAAGCTGGAACTCGAGTGGCACGTGATTTGTATTGTGGATCGCTTCGAGGTTGACCCGATCCTCGGCCTTGAGTCCTTTGAGTGCTGATCCGAAAAGTGATCAGCATTCGCGTCCTTACTCTCTTCCCATTGTGACGGAGAGATTTGTTCCCCAATCAAAATTTACTCGAGCCAAGTCCGAGATATTGACGTTGCCTAACTGTATACAACATAAATATAACATATACATATATATATTAAGGTGAAATAGATAAATAGGTATATTTAAATGTATGCATATAATTAGGTTGGGTGATGGTAATGATGACGGATGCCAAGATACTTCAACGTCATGAGAAATATTGAACTTGGAGAAAAAGTCTTATAAACTCGAAAAAAATGTCAGAATTATCATCATGGAAATCCTCTTGGGAATGTTCAAACGATGTCGAGAAAACTCTTTCCACGCCATTTTCCACCAACTCTTATGAGCTTTTCAAATAGTACAAAGTCATTATAGATACGTCTTATTTAGCTTAGAAAATTTAGACAATAAAATGATTAAACTCTAATAAGCATTGACGATGAGAAACTTATTCAGCAGCGATATTATAGCAATAATAAATATTTGCCTGTGCAATTGTTAATAAAATTAGAAAAATATATAACGAGAATTTCTTCCAACTTACGGATACTTGTGTATTTCATTATTGACATATCACAATCGCAGCCCATTATTCACAACAGATCTTCAGCTATGATCTTGTGTCACACGAGGATAATATTTATAATAGTTTGAAGAAAAAATAACTAAGAAATATTTAAAAAAACAAATTCAGTCATCGTTAATTTTACATCAAAATATAAATTATTAAGCATTTTGATATGCATTCTAAATTTACGAAAATAAATAAAAAACTTATTTTCACATTTATATGATATTTAATTTATTGAATGGAAATATCTGCAGATAATAAAATTAATTATTTTAATTCAATAGTTGAAAATTTTATAACGTATATTCCAAATTAATTATCTAAAAATAATGATAATGAAAAAATTGTTCAATACCCTATAAGAATACGGCTTTTATGCAATTTCAAGTCAGTTACATCAATATCCAAGAATAATTTCATAATGCTATAAATACACGTACATACACGCTAAATAACTTGATGAAAACTTAAATAAAAATTTAAATCAACAAAATGCTTAGTATTTTTATGTTAGAGTCTCTTATGTAATATCATATCAGTACTCTTACAAGAGAATGTAAACTTTTAATAATTTGGTAATTTAAAAAATTTAACATTCTTTAGAAGATTGAGTTTCCGAATGATTATAAAATTTTTTTATAATATTATTTATTGTCTATGCATATATTTTATTTTATTTCTTAGTTTTAGTTTAATAATACTATGATTATTATTAATTTTCTTTAGAGTTTATAATTTAAGAAGGAATGAAAATATATTAGTTCATACATATGTATATAGGATACAATATATCTTATAAAACTCTAAAAAATTTCCTATTTCGTATCTATTTCACATAAAATACAAATAATATGACATTTAATTATAAATATTTAATTTAACTATAATGATATTATATTATATTAAATCTCGTTTTTATATACCAATATATATATAATATTAACGTCCTTGTAATATAAATAATGTATGAATTTCTTTGCTTTCATAAGAAATTATAAAAATAAGTAGAGTTGTTGCATAGCAACTGACGTGAGACATTAATTCAATAAATATACCGTTTATACTAAGTGAATTTCTGCAAATTGTAAAACTGCCAGATAATAATAATAATATTTTAAATAATCAATACTATAATTCACTTTATATTTTGTGGATTTGAGATTAAAAATTATTCTATAATTCAAAGATGAGACTATAGTAACCAACATCTGCCTCAAAATTTGATATTTCAACAAATTTATATTTTTATTATTCAGCGATTAATAAAGACAAATTTTCTTTAATAAATTTAGAATTAAATGAATTTTTGTATAATAAGTTTATTCGCTTACTTTTTCAAATTATTCTTCAAATGTGCTTTTAACGAATTCACAAGCAATCTACGAGTATCTTAAACAATCTATAATAATTTGAATGGAGTAATATTATTGTCGTAGTTTTACTCACATATCTTGTTCAATTATAATTAGTTACTTGAGAAATTTAGGCTTAGCTTAACTGAAGTAACAACAACTCTTGACAAGTAATTGAAAATAAAATTGGAAAGTTCTCGGTGAAATACCAAAGTAATTACAAATAGCCGCTTATATACTTAAAATTTTCATTAATTATATTATGGCCTGACAAAAGATTTCAATATTTTCTTTATATTCCAAAAAAACCTTTTTCTGCTAATTCATGCCACAAAATATGATTATGATAAAAAAGATATTCAAACTTTCAAAATGGAAATCCTACCCGGTGTTTATAATTCAAATTCATATAATTCAAATTCACGGACTTGGTAAAAGAAAAAATAATTAATCAGAAAGGTAAAATAACTAGAGTTTGACGAGAACGGACTATTAATGAAAGTGCAAAAGTAATTTACGCACATAGAAATCTGCCAATTAGTAGTACATTTTTCCTTTCATAATAATAATTCCTAATCGC
This sequence comes from Ceratosolen corneri, assembly GCA_030522565.1. Lineage (NCBI taxonomy): Eukaryota > Metazoa > Arthropoda > Insecta > Hymenoptera > Agaonidae > Ceratosolen > Ceratosolen corneri. The sequence continues at coordinate 5,273 of JAPYYT010001820.1, forward strand.
CATTTGTAATTAAAGCAAATCTTTTCAATTTACCGTTTTAATAATAATTTATTATACGTAATACGTAATAATAATAATAATAATATATAATGATGAGAAAATATAATAATGCGCACAAAATCATACGTATTGTTGAACACGTAAATATATTGCAGAATCAAAGGAAGACGAAAAGGCGACAATACTAGCTCTTTTAATTTCTGTATCCAGAGATTTCTGTATTTCTGTATTTGACGACATTTAATAGCCCCAAATTTAATTACATCATAAAAAACTCGACCAATATATTTCTAGATTAATAAATGAGATGCAGGAGACAATTTTGATTTCGAACAACTATTATAAAAGTTCTTTAATTTATAGAGCAACATATTGCGTTTGGTGTTTGTTAGGTTATAGAATATAAAACTGTCAAATATAATATAAAATGAGCTTATAAAAGAGAAATATGTCCAACTTATAATTATTATATAAAAAGAATAAGGAAAGAGAAGAAAAAAAAAAGGAAAAACTATTCATAGTGATTCTATGGCGAACGACGGAGTATTTTTTTTTTATAGAATAAATGATATAAGAACATTTTTAAACACTAGCTAGATTAATTGACAGAAATACGCACATTTATTATAGAAACAATATTGCAAGTAAATATATTCATTGGTTATTACTTCTTCCATAAATCTCGTCGCACATACTGGTCTCCCGATAAGCATTACATCACCGTAATCTCTAATTCCAATCAAAAACATAATTCTGCGTTCTATTCAAATATTCCGTGAACTCACTTCCCACCACCCCCCCCCCACCCACAATAATCTGCCTATGAAATTGGTAAAGAACTGTATTACAGTGGCACGATTAGCTTCTATAAACTGCCCCGAGAAAGATTACTCCCAACGACAAGATAAATGACTGAAAATATCAGCAATGCATAAGGTTGTAAATAGTTTAGCTTCTGCGCAATTCTGAGCAACATATACGTGGGAAACAGGAAGGAATGAGGAAAAAAGTCAAGTACACGGAAAGGCTTTGAGAGTCGTCAAGACATCTCGTGCCCGCAGCCCTGACACGACCACCGAGTGAAAAAGCATCCGAATCATCAAAATTGTACCCGAGCAATGCCGATGCTGACGCGACTCTCTCCACAAGAAAGTCGCAATGATAATCCTTATCACTTAATCGGGCATGCCTACTTTTATTGGCGCATCTCTCTCTATACGACCATCCACTGCGCTTTTCAATGCATTCACGGCTTCGTCCCTGCCCTCGCCATTAGCTGCCCGTGTGTGTGTGCGCACATAGGGAGTCATTGGGATGCCAATGGGAGGGCATTGATGCCGATTTGGATGCATTTAGGAAGGATTTTATGAACGGATTTATAAGCTGTTCCCTCGATTGTTGGTAAAAGTGAGAGCGAATGTCTTTTGTAGATGCTACTCTCTGCGTGTTTAGACAACTCTCGCTCAACCCGTTATTTACCAATTCGTGCGATTATGTATTATTGATTTAATATTAATGCTTGACACGTGATTTATCGTAGTGTTATCGGCTCACGGCCAACAATGCTAATGGCCAGTGTGCCCACGATGTTTAAAGCGAATCAATTGGAATGAAAAATAATCTTTAGGTTTTTTTTTTCCCCTAATATATATTCGGAGCGTCATTTAATGAGAGCTGATATCTGGTGGAATGGCATTATTACATCGGAAGCTTATTTGAGCGTGAAGTCGTAAGAGCGAGAAGCTCGCTCGAACGTGGAAAGGAAAAATTTATTATTATCCACCGAGGGGGGATTTAGATATTAGCTAATGTTTGTATAATTTTCGGGCACATTCTTTTCAAGCTTCTACCTTTTAAGCTAAGCCGAAAAATAAAAAAGATTACCTTTTACGCGAATATTAAATTGAAAAATGGCTAATTTTACATTCTATAGTAGCAGATAAGTTGTGATTGGGCGTGTGGAGCAAAGGCATCGGGATCTTGTGAGTTTTGTCAGCAGGTCGACGAGTTAGTCGATTGCGTTGGTCGAAATGAACAACTTTGGATGAAATATTGTGGATAAAAGCGATGGGGTCCCGATGAAAATACAACCAAATTTGATATTGTAGTGGAGCTCGTTTGGAATCACATGAAAGAGTGGCCAAGAAATAACACCTCCAAGATATTAATATTCAATGCTTCTCGAGGCAAAATTGGAAAACGCCAGGGAAATGACACTGCCAGTACATTTATCGCATATTTATTGGTACGTCGAACACACAATTCCCTGTAAGTGAAAATTTTTTGAGAAAATACTGCTATTGCGCATGCGCGTCTCTTAGCGCATAAAAAATGCGTTCGCGGTCCGTACGCAAATCGATGTGATTAAATTTGAAATTTATGCTCGTCATATGTAAAGCCTTCGCAGGGAGCAAGTGGTATACTTCTTTATCACGAAAAAATTCGATTCACGCGCATCGTGCTTTAGAATATTTTAGTATCTTGCATCCCTGGGACGCGTTTTATCACCCGATAAGTCGTGCCACGCATTTTGCAGGCTAGCAGAAGCGATACTTTCTCAAACTTGCTTCTTCTAAAATTGATTACACGCGAGGCAGCTTAGCTCCTTCCTTTTTCACAAGTATTTTCCTTCCATTTACTTGGCGCTTACAAGCACGAGCAATGGCATTCCCCGGATAATATGCAATTCATATCGTTGCATTTATTTAAGGGATGGCATTTAAACAATATATTGCATAAATCTTTGTTTGCTATTTGTTTGTAGAATGTTCTTCTCGTCATTGGGTGAGACGGGAATCAAGTTGTCGACAAATCGATGCCTATAAATAAATCGAAAATTAATTTCAATAACCCTCGTGCCATTTATCTTTATTTGTATTCCGTCTATATATTCTTCCATGTTCCTTAATAATTGTCACGTTATTCTGCCAATATATATAGCCCCAATTAATAATGACACAATTTATTATTATCAGCGGGTGTGTTATAGTTTTATTTGCTCGACCAACTACTTGGATTTTATTTTATTATAATTACTGAATTCAGCTCTCGAACGATCTATCTATCTGTACTTTATATCCCGTGATTTACAATTATGCTAAATATTATTCAAGCATAGAAATAATTATTTCGTCGTTGGCTTAAAGTGAATAAATAATTATTTATCGCATTAGCCAGGGATTTTACTTACTCAAAAATAACATCAAAAGGAAATTATTTAAGAGCATTTAGCACATCTCTGCCAATATATAGGAAAGGCAGGTAAAATGACAAGTACAGGTAAGGTGAATGCATCCGCTTTGTTCTTTATATGTATTTGAGCATGCGTCACTTTGCTTAGAAAACTTCGATTCCTATCGCCTTCCCGAATATAACTTTGAGAGATTACGAGAAACGACGGCCACGACTTTTTTCTCCTATACGTAAAGTATCGCTCACTTTTACTTTATTTTTCAGGCTTCAGTCTCGCATCAGCACTCCTGAATTTTATTTCGACTTATGGCAACAGTCCTATCACTTTAAGTCTCTCGCACTTTTTTTTTCTCTTTTACCTAAAACGTCTAATGCTTAATTCAATTTGAGGCTCAATTTGAAGTGAGTACGCAGAGCATAAATAATGTAATTTACAAAATATCAAAGGTGAAAATAAAGAGAATTTAAAAGCAAAAATACAAGAAATAAGGAATATACTTTTTTAATGGGAAATGGAACTTGTAGAAAGTAAAATTGTATATTTTCTAGTATTCTATGTGAATAGGTAAACCATTTTACGTATAGATCTAAAGAGGGAAAAAAAAATTTAAAAAAAAGGTTCACTTTTTTAGGTAAAATATTGAATGGATTTCTGTTATTTTAGCTGAATTTTGCGAATCATTATTATTTACAAATAAACCGTAAAATTATATAGAACAATGGAAGAATATGCCCTCGATATTGACTATTTTATACTTTGTCGTGCATTTATTGATTTTTCATTCGAGAATAATATTATTTGATAATTTTCAAGGCAATATTCATTTTTTTCTACTTTTTTCAAATACCAAAAGAATCTGTATTAGTACTGTATATCGATTTAAATATTAATTGAAAACAAAAATATAAACCAAAGTAAGACATCCAATGGGATATTATATCAGTAAATACAATTACAATTTACATTAAAAAACTCTTTTATTTGTACCAAGTTTCTTATATCTATATATATGCAAATAAAATAATATTATTTATATTAATACGTTATTACTTAATAATTCTGTTTGAAATGAATATGTATATGTAGAATAAATATATACATATATATATAGTTCATAGGTAGCCGATCGAAGTACAGCAAAAATCAAATAAAATTTTCAATATTCGTTACAACTCATTTTAATTACTATAATTACTGTATATAATTTTTTTATGATTGCAGATTGATTATTGCGAACAGAATTGATGTAAAACGTGAACATATTCATTTCAAACAGAATTATTAAGTAATAATAACGTATTAATTGATGTGTTTCGTTTTCGGGGAATGTCACAGAGTATTTACAAACCTTTTAAATTATGTAAATACATGGCTCTGCAAAGGAAAATGAAAATTCGCAAAGATAAATTTAACAAGTCAGTATGGAATGTCTTGTCCAGATAGCTAGAAAAATTGGGAAATTTTTCAGAGACCTCCCAAGTAATAATCACGATTATATCGTTCGAAACCATTTCAAATTATATATTTATCGCGAAACTCGTTTACAAAAGATGATCTAAAGAAATGAAACTTCTTTTCCAACATTTTTAAAATGTATACATTTTAGTAAATTGCATATTTTTTCCAAAGTCATGTGGAAAGTCATTGGCTGTTATGTACTAAAAATAAACTGTCTCAACTATTATCTAAGAGATATTGTTGAAAGTATTGACCAGCGACGTAATGTAGAACTTTACCCATAAAAATTTACACAATGTTGCCTTCAACTTTCTAAAAAGGACTGCAAAATACATACTAGAAGGAGATAAAATTGCCTTTCCCAAATATTGCGTGGAAAAGATATTTAGTGAATACTATGTACAAGCCTAGAAAAAATCTACTAGTACATTCCCTTCCTTACATCACACGGGTTAAATGAAATACAATATACGATTATGTTTTGCTTTATTTTTAATTTAGTTGTACAATCAACAAATTCGTATTTTGAACAATTATAAAAATAACATATAATTTCTAAAGACATAAGACTATCTTTATATTCATATTGATCCGCCTATAATAATAATAATGTTTTTCTTAAAGGGACGATTAAGGATCCCAACAGTGTTTAGTTAAAATTATGTTTTAATGAATATTTTTCATTTATATTATTTTGTGATATTTTTAAGACTTTTAAACTTTTTTAAACTTTAAAAAACATACTATAATATTAGCCTATTCGATATTAATTGTTAAGATTATTACATAAAATTTTGTATAAATATATGTGAATGGCAAATAAATTGCACGTTTAACGAAGCGTAATTATAAAAGATGTATTACTTAAAAATAACTGAAAATAAAAAGATTATTGGAATGTTTCGTAAATTTGAAATAAAATAAATGTGCCCGCTTATCAATAATTGAATATAAAATTTTACGAGATATTTTCTACTAAATACTTCAACTATCTCAGCATCTTATTTTAACTAAAATTGGAATTCAGTAATTGTTTAATCTATGGTTTTGTTTTTCACTTTTCACTACAAGAGTAACTATTCTACTTGTATTCAGATAAATATATGCTGTACGATATATATATAGATAAACTTTATAATAATTTAAATATTTATTATGCTTTATACTTTTTTATATTTAATTAACATTGAATAAGAATGTCTATATTTGAATAAATGAAGCATTATATCAAAGTATTAGCTGCCATAGAGAATTAATTCATTAAAATATATTTCTAAAGACTATTTTGTATGTAAACTCAATCTCGGTTTTGTCGTAGTTTCTTGGTACAATTTTCAAAAAATCTATATTCATAAATAAAATATGAATAAACACGTGAGAATAAATATATATATATTTACACGTAATGAAATAAAGAAATAGGAATATTTACCAATTTATAGGTAATATTTTCATTAGTGCACAGGTATACCTTAAACTTGCGATTGCGCGCTCCAAAAGTAATTTAAATTAAGAAAATCCAATGAAACGGTATCGAGACTCTAAAGTCTATTTCGCTTTTTCAACCAAATGTCTCATATATAAAAGTGCAGGCAATTCTTGCTCATATAATTCATTGATATATAAGCGAGTTCTCCAATTTACCTTCCTTTTTTATTTTTTGTTGTTGAAATTGTTTACTATTTCTCATCTTTTTCATTTTAATATCTACCTCTCTTTTACCTTCAGTCTCTCTCTCTCTCTCTCTCTCTCTATCTCCGTACCTATTTCGCTTTACCTCTGGGGAATGATTATTATCGTGCATCTGCTGGTCTCCTTTATGTACATGAAATCAACCCTGTAAATATGCCAGTATAAAATTCTCTATACACGATGAATATTTATTTGTGTTTGAGTGCACCGGACTCTGTGTGTACATTTATACAAAAGAAACTTAAGCAAACCGTAGGCACATATCTTTCTTTATAATTGCTCTTTAACGAATATTTACTAAATAAAATTAAGAAACTTTTACTTGGGCGAAATACCCGTGTATTATAATTTGATGAAATGTGCTTTTACATATACATGTAATCGGTATATTACGCAATCTCTCTCTCTCTCTCTCTCTCTCTGCTTAAGTCCACCTACTCATCTACTCTTTCTTTGCGCATTTATATATCGAATCTGCTATTATAAATTGACTGCAATATATTAGAGAAAATTAAAATGTTTAAATTAGTAATGACGTAATGATGTAATGAGGCTCGGGATTAAAAGTAGTACAGTCGTAAGTGTAATCTCAGTAGACTTTATGTTTCTATTAATGTAAACATTATGAATAAAAGGCTGGTCTGACCACTGGGATAAAAGGCCTTTCAAGTATATTAAAATACTTGTGTGGCCTATTGTACTCAATGAAGCAAATGCTTTGGCAAACCACTAATATGAAATGGCACGTGAAATATGTTGAAGAATAACTTGACGCAAGCATGCAAGTAGATGCGGGATGAAAGAGGAAAGCCTGCAGAAGCTGCGGGCTCTTTCGGGGAAAAAATTCGCGTCCTAGAGCATGGAAGTAGAGGATACTTTTGGATTTTCGTCTCTCTTCTGCGGTCCCTGATTGGTTACTTCCTCTTAACTTTGTCCAGAAAAAAGAAGCTCAAAACAGAGACAAGATGGCTAAAATATATACGCGGACATCAGACGAGTCTGGCATTCTGAATGAACATTTTCCTTATTCCTTACATTCTTTACACTGCAGACGTTTTTATTCCACTTCCTTACCAACCATTATACTTATATTACACATTATCTTATTATTTCATAGCTGAACATTGATATAAAGTTTTCTTTGGCATTTTTAAATGAAAAATATTGAGATTGTTTGATCATTATTTAATTATACACTGATATTTGTGATACAAAATTTTATATTCCCATGAATTTAATTATTACTTAATGAAATATGTACTGTGATAAATTTCAATTTCATAAGATGAAATACTGTCTTTCAAAGTCCAAAGATTTTATTAACTTATTATTTATTATTATTCGAAGCCACCAGCATTTCAATTCATATTTGGCTGGAAAAGTGACTACGAATTTTCACAAACATGTTTTACTTAAACGTACAAGTTGTTAAATTATTCATATCACTGTAACTTTGTAAGCTCAAAAATTAAAATTTCTCAATAAAAGTCTATTTAAAATTATAAGTTTATTTATAAGTTTATATATAATTTTTGTATCGCTAAATTTTAATACATACACATACATATTTTAATAATTTTCAATTTATTATATACTTTGTAAATAATATATTAATAATAAATTAAATAAATATGAAATTTTTGCCTTGTCAGAATCAAAGAAAACTGAACCTCCTGTAAACATAAAAATTTATTACAATTTCTTCCTCTCGTGTTATAATATAATCGTGTTATAAATATAATATAATATATAATAAAAATATAATAACCAAGGTTTTAAAAACTTTCAATCTCAATTTCTGTATGAAAATCTATATTTGTTTGCAATTATTTGCAATAAGTAATATATATTTAGATTTCATCGCATTGATATAATTCAGGAATTTATAATAAATCATTAATACTTTAAATTGAGTTCCCGAGTATAAACTCTCGCCAAGATGTGAGGGGGTGGGGAGATAGTGGGGGGGTACGATAGATGTAGAGGTATCGGAAGAAAGTCTTGGAACAATGTAAATTGCTGTAATGTCGCTTATTGTAAATAATATGAAAGATATAATGTTGAGATTTAGATTGAATTTCGATAGAATAGACATTTTAATATTTTGTATTGATACTGTGATTTGATAGCAGTTGGAAATTGTAAGCCTGGAAATTAATTGTGAATAATATGTCGAGGTAGTTGAAGGGAAAATTGTAGCTGTATGTTTTAATAAAGCGCGTGAAAAATCTTTTCGTGGTTGGAAAAATTGTCGTTGCGGTGAACAGTTGTAAGTTGTTCAACACGGCCTTGTTATAATAAATTGAATTACTTCCAAATCAATATGTGGAAATTCCTACAGTTACCCTCGATTTAACTGCGGCAATTAGTTGTAAGCCGAATGCCGCGAAATATCATTCGTACTTAGTCGACGAATAGTTGAATAATGACTGCTGCGGTCAGTGTATGGCAGCTTATAGTCGACGAATTACCGATTTGAATAAAAATTATCTGTTGCGTAAGAATAAGTAAAATATGTTCGGAAGTAATTGCACTGCAAACTCTATGGAGTTTAATTTACGCGAAGGGCCCCACATCATCGCGGTGGATGATTTTTTATTGTCTAGTGGGGGAGGGGGAAGTGGCAGTCATTGGTTCTTAATTTTCTGTTACGTTATGTTTGGTAAATGGAATATTACAATGTAAATGAATATAAAATTCCCTTTACATATGAACGGGTGGAATAGACGAGATGGTGGGCTAATGAATTTTTATTGCTAAAATTCTTATGACAATATTAAAACGAATTTGTTTTACTGTATGATATACGCAGCAAAGAGAATTATATTAAAAATACTAAATCTAGACGTAATTTCAACAAGAGTCCTTATTTACACATTCAGGCAATTATAATATTAAAAAATTATAAATACTTTCCAAACAATAAAATATTATAACGAGATTTTCGTCGGTGGGACGGAACCCCGAGGGAATTTATTTTGAAATATGTGCGTTTGTGTGTGTGTGCATCTACATTTTTCACATGCGATTATATTATATTAATTTATCATATTATATTGAGACAAATTTCCCTGAAAAGTAGGAAAGTTAAAAGAGTTGGAAAAAGCTTGAATAAATAAGTTTTAATGATTAAATTTTCAATAAATTATCAGCGCGTTCTAATAGTATAATTAATAATAGTCGTAATGTCGTAATACGAGTGGCTGCTGAATCAATAATATTCTCTCGTTGAAAATAAATGGAGAGAGGAGAGAGTGCGTTTGGCTTGTTATAAAAGTTGCATTGCAGTCCCATTGACGGGAACAAGGTAAAGGAGTATATGTTTTTTGCGATAAATAGCGGAAGTATAATCAGCATAATTTCCAAAATTTAATCGCGATTGTCACACGAGTGCCGATAAAAATAATAAAAAACAGCGCAGAAAATTTAGATTATTCTGCATGGCGGCATTGCTATAAAGCAAAGCAAATTTCCGGCGCATATATGTACTTAGGGCAGCTATCAGGCAGTGGGGCCATGTATAATAGGGTAATGTGTATAGTGAGGTAGGCGCAGATAGTCGTAAGGTCGAATATAAATAACAGTTAAAAGTGAAAAAGGTTACATCGCTGTAAATGGAGGGAAGGACGTTACAATGTCCCCGAGCGAGCAAAACTTATGGGAACAACAGCGATGGGCGCATTTCGCGTTGCTTATCGTAAAGCGCTGAGGTTGTATTAGCACTGCTGTTCCCAACGAAAACTGGCGGCATCGCGGAAAATACCCGGCTAAAGTGAAATTTCCCCGCCCAAACGCATTTCTAAATGAAAAAATTAGCGATTGCTTTACAAATCTCCCAACTAACCGAATAAATGCGACAAAAGCCCTTTGTCACGCCAAATTGGAATGGAGGGTAATTATAGGGGAAGTAAATTTTAATCTCGCAGAAGAGCGTCGTATGTAAAAAGTGCTTATTGCGATTTTATCTTAAACTAACAGTTTTGTCATAGATCTTATTTAAAGGCGTAATGTATGTGTGTGTGGGTCGTGCCCAATCTTCCTGGGCAGCTAATTGCTTTCGTGAAACTGCCTTATGAACGTCTCCTTAAAAGGTGCACCAATTAATTATTTGCTCATTCTCTGGAATTATAACGTACTTTCTTATTCAAAATTTTTTCACAAATACGTTACAGTTTTTTTAAAAGTGCCTCTAAACAAAATAGATAAAATGACATATTGTTTAGCGAAACTTTTAGCGCCTGAGCACAAAGATTCTTGCATCTTAGGTCTTTACGAAAGAATGATATGCAGTTGAACAAGTGTTTCAGTCTTGACTTGGAATTAATAGGTGCACAGTAAAATATAAGATATTTGCAAGTTCTGTTAGTGAGGGATTCCAAAGGGAAGTAGAGGAAGGAGTAGAGATGAGAGTCTCTTAATACGAAAGAGATATTTCTCAATAATACTCCGACTTTGCCGCAAATTGTCCAAAGGAACTTAATTGATAATACGTTTAATTCAATTAGCCCATTATCTATATATGGACAATATAGGAGTATAGATATAACTAGACATATGCCAGGAATGTGACTTTATCGAGCATCTGAGAAAGAGAGAAACATATTCATAATGCGATTAAAATTTCATTACCTATGATTTTATGTTACGAGTTGCATTGTCTCCCACATAAACATAGATCAATATAAGGAATTTATATTATATCTGCGTACGAGCAAAAAAGATCTTTTTTCTATGTACTTATCTTTATCTCTCTCTCTCTCTCTCTCTCTCTTCGCTTTCTCACAAAGTGCAATGCCTTTGCCATGAAGGCCTGCTCACTCGCCCCCTCCTGCACTCTATTAGCAAAGTAAAATTATCAACTGCCTCCTTTCACATATCCCAGTACTTTGTTCCAACCCCTCTCCCCGTCCTCCCACCCTTTGTCCTCACTCTGACCTCGAAACCTAAAGTGACTCGCTTACCCATGAGGTTGGCGAAATGCATTCGCTTTACGACCGCCGAAAGTATACGCGTGTAAGCGGGGAACGAGAGCCGGGAGTTGTCCTTCCAGTAGTGAAAGTCAGTTTGAGTGTCGCGACATACACGCGCATGCGGGGAAGATCGCTAGTGGCATGGCGATGTCGGGTCGCGTTGCCCTTATCTTGTCGAGGAAATTTCCAGGTTCTAACGATTGTATTCGCGGGAGCCGAAGCAAGCGTTCTCGTGCCATTATAAAGTTGTAAAAGTGGACTTTGGAAATGTGGGAGGAGCGGGAGAGGGGCAAGTATTACGAGCTTATCGCTAATAATAAATTTGAGGGGAACGTGAGCTTCGAGAGATTCATTAAATGGCGGCGGATATTCGAAATATGCCACAATTAGTGACAGTTCTCGCAAGAATTTCATTCTCATTTATTCGGTCATGCTGACTGTCTAAAGGCACACAATAAAATTAATTCATACATGGTCATTTGGAGTATTGTTAATAGTTACTGTTTAATTCGCAAAATATAATTATAACTTCTCATTGATAAACAGTGTATGGGAGTATAATATAATATCCGAATGATTAAAGTAATGATTCATAATTATTTTAAATGTGAAAAAAATTCTCCAAGTATGGCTGCTTAAAATATAGACTTTCATTTACTAAATTTTATTTTATTTTATTTGTTGAAAATATTTAATGACTTAATAAATTTTACAGAGATTGCTAAGTAAATTCCAGGATACATTTCGCTTTCTAATACCATTAATGATGATAGAAAAAAATAATTAATCTTTGAGCATTAATAAGAAAAGCTTTTTGAAAATATAATAATAACTTTAGAGTAGGGAGTATAATTATTTGGCATGTAATAGAATTGAAAAAGTTTATCGATAAAAATATGGATAAGACTATCGAACAATAAAATATTACACGTCTTGGCGGAGAAAATGTTGAAAATATTGAACTGCTGGGAAAATAATTGAAATCTAAATCTATTCAGGTCATACGATTCTTTAATCACCTTTTTTCACGCTAAAAACAAAAAGAATAATAATGATGTCATTATAAAAACTATAATTCTCAGTTTCTTTACGTAATCAATAATATATTGATAAATCATTCTCATGTAATATTTGAAATTTAAAATGCTCATCAAATTTACATTATCCGAATGTATTATAAAATCAACTACATATATATAGTAATATATATATATATATATATATATATATATATATATATATAAGGAAAATATATTATACGCGTATAATACGTGTTATAATAAAAATATTTGCTTGATATTAGATTTTTTATGGATCATGCAATTTGCCAAAGTTTGCAAAACCAAACCGAGGAAAAATATCGCTTTTATACGTTTATATGCTAGATGAAATAAAAATATTAAATTTATTTGCATCGAATTTCCCTAAACTTGATAAATCACTCCTTAATTCTGTAGGAATGAGAGTTTAGTTTTTAATATTAGCGTAAAATATTCGAGGACTTGACTCTAATATGATTAATAAAAATTTTTAAAATGCCACTACATATATTTTGAGCATGCGAGCCTAATAATCATAAATTATATATTTAAAGTAATTGTTTACTCGTGTGTAATATAAAATTTAAGGGTACGGAGCAAGTCGGCAAAACACAAGCGACCAAACTAATAGATCTAAATAGATCTATATTTACTTAGCCACTTAGTCGTAACTTTATGCTGTGTTACATTATACCAGCAGCAGCAGCAGCAGCAGCAGCAGCGTATTACATGGGCAATGTAAATATTAAATTTTATTGAATTTTCTCCATTTGTACTAGTGCGCGGCAAATTCACATGATACGAAACAAATTTTATTTATATCTGATGAATAGAAAATTTCTAGACTAAAGTAGATACATCGTTTTACGTAAATTATTAAAATGATTTACGACCAACTATAAAATTGTTATTATCGAGGGTAGAAATCAAGTAAGATGTCAAACTCTTGAATGCGAATAATTTATGGCTATTGATAAAAGTGAATTATATACCTTTGTATGTTAAATCCAGAAAATTAATAAAAAAAAATATACGAGCGCAAATATAAATTCATTCAACCTCGATTCTAATATTAATCTACGAATAATTAGATATTTCCCGATAGATTATACGTTAGTATATGCTGCTTTTCTTCCTTTTTTTTCTCTTTTTTTTTTCTTTTTTCCAATAATGTTGCAGTTCTCTGTCGCATAAGAACATTTTTTTTTTTTTTTTTTTGATAATTAACAATTATATCTGTAAAGCCACAGCAATACTCTTTACTTTACCATTTAGAAACATTTCCACAATTTGAACACACACACACCAATACAAACATTTATATATATATATATATATATATATATGTAGAAAATGTATGTCTGCGTGCAAAAAGAATTTTCGCGATCGTGAAATTCCATCTTAAATGTTTGTGCAAAACTATTCTTTAAATTATTGCATATTAGGTTTCTTGAGCGCAGTTTAAATTAAAAAAATGACTTTTTGTCGTTTTGAACAGAGGGAACTTTTTTTTTTTTCTTCAATTCTCATCTTTCTACCCAAAAATAAAAGTGAAAGATTCCTCAAAAGTAAAAAAGACTTCTTTTACGAAAATTTTAATATACTCTAGAATTTATGTGCTCCCTCGTCTTATAGCTATTATTTTCATAATATTTTTAAAACAGTTTATGCGTCTTAGCAGTGAATAAAGTGAATTTAACCACTCAAACTCAGTGTTTGCTACTACTTGCTTGTTTATATAGAGAGATTAGCATAATGTAAAATCGAGGAAGCCGACATTTAATCAGAAGCGCATGTCAGAATTACAGTCTATAAGACGTCATACTCGTCCCAACAATTAATCGCAATGGGCAACTCGGGCAAGAGCACATCCTGAATGAAAAATTGAAAATTAGAGAAAGTTTCCTTAGCGATTATGCTGCAGAGTGGGAAAATCTCGGCCGACTTCGTTCGAATCAATGCTCCCGCGTCCATTTAATGTTACTTTATCACGAGCGGCGCCGCGATTCTCTGATTACCATTGCAAATGGCGCAGACGACTGACCGTCGGATTGACGTCTTCCGACGGGAGCCATTAACATAACAATGATCAGACATCGCGAAAAATCGTCGAGCATGGAGGGAGCATGGAGGAATGCAGGGAAAACGCGATGGAGGAATTGGATCGAGGTGTAAGCGATTATGCGATTGAAAAGTGCGCTCGAGTGCATTTTCTTTTACTTTCGCGAGTGTCGTCCGATCGATAAGCGAGTAATTCTTCAATTCTCGGAGATGGAGGACCGTCAAATTGATTTCTTATATGCGTTGCGAAAAGTACAGGGTCTCCGTATCCTATTAATTTTATAAGAATAACGAGTATTATTTATTTACCTGGCTTGTTTGATCATCGGTTAATTGATGGGGAAAATTTGCCGGGAAACCGCTCGATTCGAGAATAAAATTCAATGCCCATTCAAATCGATATCCCATCTTCCACTTCCATTAGTGAATTTTTCAAAATTTTCATTTCTATCGCCCAGTATGTATAAAAATACAAAAATAAAGAGTAACAACCCTCTTTGAACTTGTTTTATGGAAAAAAAATTTAAAACGACATTTCATTCAATCGTATAAAACACTTTTTCTTATCGTTTTAATAATAAAATTGGTTTTTTCGCCTGTAATCTAGAATTTTTAAACAAATAAAACATTGGTGCTTAAAAATAAGTATTGGCAAGGAGTCATACTCGGCCATAATATATAATCAATATTTCAACACGAGGAAAAGAATACCAATATTGTAGATTATGATTTTTTATTATGTGAACACGCAACTGGAGCTTAGATTAATTGATACCTTGTAAAAAGAAAAAAACAAAAAAAAACAAAAAGCAAACCCTTATTACATCTTTTCTACGTTACGTCGTATAAAAATAGCGGGAGAGGTGGAATATTCTTAGGGCTTTTATCCTTATATTTCAAATTTAGATCGACATAGTCGCATTTATTTGTACCAAATTAACTCCAAACACGCATTATTTGACGAATTGGAATTATAACTAAAAAAACAGATTTTTTTTGTTTCTTCGTAATAAAATACGAATATCCGCAATAATTATCAAACGTGCATATTTATTATTTGCAACGAACAATGCATTCGCAACTCACAAGTCCGATAATACAAGGACAGAAATTACCAATAAATCAAGAAAATCGGCATGAAAATCGATATTCACTTTCAACGTAAGCGGCACAAAAGTCAAGCCCTACTGCCATCCACGACCTACCAACACAGATTAATAGCCGCACGTGGCCGAGGTTCGTTTAAAATTATCGTCACCATTGAGAGGCTAAATAAGAAAAGACCCTCTCGGTACCTGACTCGTTAAACCCGGCTCGCAAGATCTATCGGCCCCCCCTCCCCCCCAACATCAACCACAAGCCAAGCCACAACGCATTAAAAGACTCGCGGAAGACGTCCCAGCAAATCCATGCCCCGCCACTCCCTTCCGAGCGCTTATCTCGCGGCCTCGTCCTGGCGCATACGCGCACATACACACACACCCACACACGAGATCCCCCCAGCTGCCGGAAAAATTCCGAGGCTGAACGGCATCTGCGCCGACGTCATTGGCCTATCAGGCGGGGCGCAGGCGAGGTCGCGGTGACGTCCTTATCTCGCCGGATGCGTGAAAAGGAACCGGCTTCGGGAGGACGATATCGGCCCCCCAGCCCCAGGATCCCCGTCCCCGGGTAGTCGCCGGTGGGGTGAGGCCGCGACTCCCTCGGAGACGCTCCATCGCCATTCTCTCCCGCCTGCTTTTCCATCTCTTCCTCCGACTCTTTTTACATCTCCTCCCAACCTCCCTACTTCCCCTACCGCTCCGGAACCACCCACCTCCCCCTACACCGAAAAACTACCAATCCCATGCCGCGCACTCCCCGGCGCTTTATCTCTTTCATTTCCCTACTTCTCTCGCGCTTAAACATTTTTCCAATATTAATCTCCAAACTCAAAGGACTTGGCTTATTATTGTCCATATTTAATCTCATCTCCGATTTCTCGTAGCTTCGTCACCTCCACGCCCTCCTCAATTTTCCTACAAATTTATACTCTATTGTGTGCTCATTTTAAAGAAACGCGCAACCTGGTTGTGCTGTTTAGGACGCAGTTTGCGCGAATTGCGCTGCAATATGATCGCGCACGTCCTGCAAACATGCCGATGCGCACATTCTGACGCAAATTGGGCGAAAAGCGTGGCTTTCATTGGCTTGCCATACAACGATTACACGGTGATTTTTACTGCCACATTTATAAGTGCTCGTGTATTTGACTTTGTGGTCGTTCGTGTAAACGCAACGGTAAAATTACGGAACAACACGGCGAAATCAATAAATAACATGCAATCTAATGCAATCATGCAATCGGCTAAATGAGACTTAATGTTTACAATATGTGGCGAATGATGTAATTTAGAAAATTAATTGTAATTTAGAATCAGTACTTCAATAACAAGTCGTTTTTATATACTTTACTACCAACTTCCAAGCTAAATGGTGTTTTTTTTTTTTAACTTTTGCTTGGACTTTCTTTTACCAAGCTTATGAGCAATCAGTATCAGACTTTTACACGAATTCTCTACAAAAATTCTCTCCCGTAACTTATCTCTCGTGAAAAGTTTGCAACATCTTATGAAATAGCGCTTATAAACACATGATGATCTTACCGACATTTAATACAATTGCTTAATTCGCCGTTTTATAAGCCAGATAATATAATAAAACGTTTTTTCTAGTACAATAGATATTAGTATACTATAAATGTTGCTGCTACTTTTAAATAAATTCACGTTAAAAATAGGAAGGTTTTGGTCTACGCAATCACGAAATTTCGTATGTATTCAATTCTGGTGTGGTAAATCGATTATTGGATTCTGACTGATACCAGACATATTGGTCGAAAAATTCCACTCAGGCCATTGGAAATAAAGGACACGATCATCAAGCGCTAAGACACACAATTCCACAATTCACATAGTCTTTTATGTACAATAGGTTACATTCCGACGAGCATATAAAATAAAAAGTATATTAATACGAGCAAAGAAAGAATCAAACGCTCAATTTCCCATATCAGTCGATATTCCCTCGATTTTCTTTTTAAGAGAGTCATTGCGCTTATGTCTCTCTACATACGACATTCCATTCTCAATTCTCTCCTTTACCTCCTTTTACACATGGCTGTGCATACACGCACACGATGTGCTAGCATTTTTCTTCCCTATAACCCTCGGCAGCCTGCGGGTCCTTCTTATCCTTTCCTCTCCCTCTCCCTCCCTCTCCCTCTCTTGCTCG
>JAPYYT010001821.1:0-23353 GCA_030522565.1 Ceratosolen corneri
GCGACCAAGAAGGTCGGCCGCCAATATCAAGTCAAGATAAAACAAGGAAAGGAGCGAGGAGGCACGAGTGGAATTATCCAACGAGCTCGCACTACAACAGCAAGGTAATGCTGTTGATCTAAAGGGTCACAACAAGTCTACACTTGGTAAGATTCAATTTACGACTGAATATTACTGTAGTGTGGACTACATCGACATATTATTATACAACTCCTAACATCATTCCAAGCGTCGTGAGAAGCAATTTACGCCTGCCCATTGCGTCCGTTTGAAAATAAGCCACCTTTAATTAAACTCACGGAACAACACACATAATTGTAAATTCATTAAAAGATATCGTGATATTCAATTCATCTCCGAATATTAAGATAACTCAAGGTCTGTAATTCTAAATCAAAACAGCATTATAATTATACCACAACGTCTATAGACAGCATTAGATTTCAATACGTTAAAATAAACACCGTTTTACAGCATAACCACGCCAATTAGCCTCCCGCCTCTCCCTCCCTCTAACTGGGAGAGTGTTTTCTCGGGCTCAATCCCGAACAACTTGTTATCTATAAAATTAAATAATAAGCAATTATATGAACATGTATAAGTTTTTTAATATTTATTTTTATCTTGTTTTTATCCATAACAAATATAAAATGAAAATTCGACAATATAAATTACAGACTAACAATTAATACATAATACTATATATAGTTTTCTGATAAATACATTGAATTATATAGTTTGTTAAATGTGTATAATTATGTTCAACAGCAGAGTGTATGACGACGGAATATTCAGAATGGACCAAGTGTTCAGTAAGTTGTGGTAAAGGTTTACGAATGCGAACTCGAGCTTATAGGATACCGGAAAAGGCAACGATGATGGGTTGTACTCGACAATTAATATCGAAAGAGATGTGCCTTGCTCCTGCCGGTGAATGTTTGTACGTCAGTTAATAAAGCTGTTTATTTCTAGATGATTTCATTGCAAAAGAGAATTTTTTCTATATTTATAAAATCAAGCTTGTAAAAAATTTATTCAAAATCTGGTTTAGCTAAAAAATTAAATATGCTAAATTTATTTTAGGACTGATAAAATAGCTAATATAAGCCGATTATTTGATTTTGATGCAAATCCGTTTCCCAATTTTGACGAGAAAGAATGTGCAACGAGCGAATGGACTAAGTGGTCAAGATGTGATCCATTTTGTTATGTCGCTGATAAAGTACGACGACGAAAATTATTAAATATTAAAAATCGTAAAAAGTGTATTCATGTAAAACTTTTTGAAAAAATTCGATGTAATTGTTCTATATCTGCACCAAATGAAACTGAAATTTGCAAGGTACATTCTAATAAAAAAATATAGTCAATATTTGTATTTGAAATGTATTTAATCATTTAATTATAAGCTTTGTTGATTTTTATTTATATTTCCGCCTAATGATTAAATTTATGAAAAATGAATGTATAATAAAATTATTAGTTTTTTTTATTAATTTTATTTATTTTTTAGACTACGGAGTGGTCCGATTGGTCACCTTGTACAACGTCTTGTGGTTCTGGATTTCAATCACGATCAAGATTATTGCTCATTTTAATTGAAGATCAACGAGATTGTATCGATAAAGTCAAACTTTCTGATCAACGCCTTTGTCCTAATCAGCAAGAATGTAATTTTGACTTCTCTACAACAAAAGGTATTAATAATATCTTGTAAATTTATAATACATTTAATTATGAATATATTACAAATTAATTATGAATTTTTAATTACAAATTATAAATTTTTTAAATATTTTTATTTATATAATAAAATTTATGAAATTTATTAGTAAAAATATTTATTTTTAGCTATTTGTGTAGAAAAACTTAGTCAAGGGCCTTGTCATGGATATTTTGAAAAATGGTACTTCGATTCAAAACATCTTGTGTGCTTACCATTTATTTATGGAGGTTGCCGTGGTAATAAAAATAATTTTTCAACTTATGAAGAATGTAAACGAATATGTGGGAGTGTAAGTTTACATAAAAAATAATTTTTATTAAGTAACTTGATTAATAAAATGATTATTAATAAAAAGATTAATAAAATTAATAAAATGATATATATACATTACATTATAAATGTTACTTAATTTATTTTTAATTGTTATTTTTTTTATAAAAAAGCAATCAATGTAAATAATCGATATTTTACTAAGTTATTTTAATTATTAATAAAAGAATTACAAAATTAAATTTTTTGAAATTATAATCATGTAATTTAATATAATTTCAACTAAATCAAATTAGTATAAATATAACAATAAATATAATAAAATTAGTTTGAATTTTTATTTTTAAAGCTAAGTAGAATGCCAATTAAAGAATCAGTAACAAGAACAGAAACATCATTAACAACCAACATCAATTGTGAACTTTCAAATTGGTCTGATTGGTCTCCTTGCAGTGTTACTTGTGGTATTGGACAAGTCATGAGTTCTCGTTCTATCAAGGTAATTATTTCCTTATAAAAATAATTATTAATTTTTATTTAAAAAAGGAATATATTTAAATTTTATTTTAATGAATAGGTAATTTCTTGTAAATTATAATAGTCTTGACAAATAAATTATTGATGTAGCACTATGCATATATATAATTTATATAGTTATTTTAAGATCATATTTTAAGTTGAGCAAAATTTAAAACTGTTTACAAATAATGAGTGGCATTCATTTATTTCTGTGTATATACATTCTAAATCCACATAAAACATTACTGTAAAATTATTCAAAATACGATTTTGTATTAAAAATCTTAAAATTTTCAAAATTGTGATTAATAAAAAGGTATTGATAAATTTACTTATAACTAAATTTAATTTTGTTATTTCTTTTGAAATCAAATAAATAGATTGTTAAATAAGGTATCCTTATTAGTAAAATAACTGAAATATTTAGAAAATACCAAGAAACAGTGGAACCCCATGTTCAAAACGCTTACAACGATATGCCAGGTGTCAACTTACTTCTTGTGAGATGGAATAAATATAAGTACTGAGTAATATTATTCAATGTTAAATACTTATTTTTATTTTTTAAATTAATAATTATTAACTTTTTATAAATAATGTTATAAGTATAATATGCAAAATTCCTATATTTAATTTACATATAATATGTAAATGTAATATAGGTCAAAGTGAAATAAAGAAAAATTAAAACATTTATATTTAATAATTAATTTGTATGACTTTCTAATGAATACTCATTATGTACAAACAAATTTTCAAAAATTAAATAATGTTTGTATTTTATATATTTTTATATATTCTATTCTAGTATATATATAGAGTCTAAATAATAAATTAAATTATATATTATAAATAATCTGTTATAATAAATTAAGATTAAATCATAAGAATCTTTTCACTATGATATATATAAATATGATTGAAATTTTGCTATTTATAATAAATACAAAAATTA
Organism: Ceratosolen corneri; assembly: GCA_030522565.1. NCBI lineage: Eukaryota > Metazoa > Arthropoda > Insecta > Hymenoptera > Agaonidae > Ceratosolen > Ceratosolen corneri. The sequence continues at coordinate 3,471 of JAPYYT010001821.1, forward strand.
TCTGTGAGATAAATACCAGAATACTATTTATTCTTACCTTTTACCAATAAAAACTTTAATTGAAATTCATCTGACCATTCCTTTGATAAAGCATTTCTATATGAGAAATATTGTGTAATAATAATTACAATAATCCATTATACAAATCTTTTATGTTTCAAACACCTAATTATAAATTGAATAATACATTTTTATACGCATAAGATGTTTTTGGTGCAATAACTTTTCAATTAGATAATTTTAAAATCTGTAGATTATCATTATGCTTTTTTATAAATATGAATATATTTTTGCATGCTTATAAAAATATAGTATTTTTGAAATATTAAAATTTTTGATAAATTAACTTGATTTTTACATTTTAATTTAATTTAATATTTTATGAAATTAATAAATATATAAAGGAATAATTTAAAGTTTTTTCAATTTATTATTGAAAAAGTTTTTAATTTATTTCTAAAAATAATATTCATATAAGTAGTTACTACCATTTAAGTATATCAATTCTTTTATCTCCTCAATTTTATGCCATAAATGTATATCAACATTGAAAATGTAATTTAATTTTACACAGTTTGTAGTAAAATGAAGGTATATTTATAAAGTTTTAATTAAACTTCATCAATGTAATAATTTAACAAATGATTTATTTTAACAGCTATTGGTTTTTAAGAAATACTTTACTAACAGTTTTAAAAGAATCTTCAATTTATTAGTAATAAGATGGAATTTAAAAACAATGCTTTATTTGTACAGATAAAATTTATTTAATTGTAGATAGGAGGAAATAATCTCTATATACGATCATTTTATTAACAGTATATCTTGCTTCATTTTTATATTGACATTTATATAATATAAAATATTTTCAAATGGATTGCAAAGTAATTTGAAGTATACTATGCTATCTAATACTTGTATGTACTTTTAGAAATTGATTATTTAGTTATTAAAACTATATATGTTAAGGAGATAATATTTAATATTAAGCATCACTCTGACTCGTTTGGAGTTAATTTTTTTAAAAATATTAAAACACCTTATTCAATTTTCTATAGTTTTTTAAAATAGAAACTAAAAGAACTTGTTATATGATGCATTGGAACAATTATTTATGAATGTTTTCAAAATATATTTAAAAAGAATCATTTGGAGATAATTTATGTATAAACATTTAATGATAGAAAATTTTCCAAATGATAGTAATTATTTTGTACTCTTTGTAAGGATAATTTTCTAATGATATTTGTGATGTACAATAATTTTAGTCTATAAATTTTTACTCGTTAAATTTCTGTTTAATTAAAATATAAATAAAATATTACAATAAAAATTGATCTACAAAAAATGGTTTTATCCTGTTAGATTCATCCATGAATATGTAGTATATTTTTCAAATTTATTACTGTTATTCAAAAGTATTTGAAGTATAAAAAATTCGAAGAATTTAAAACTAAAGGCAAGGCATCATTGTGTTTCAGTTGAAGAAAATATAATTCAGCTACTAATTTTTAGTTGCATAATTTACCTTTACTCAATTCTATATCAACTAATTAGAATTTTTTTTAAAGCCAGCCAATCGAAATCATTCCATCATGACCAGTTATGGGTTCGATACCTGGGGGCAGTTTCTGTAGCTGATTTGCTGAACCGTTACGTTTGGCAGCAATCACTAGATTGGCACTCAGGATGCTCTCCTCAGTTATTGACGGAGTCAAATCAATCGTTGAATCTATTATCGCAGTTAATTCATCTGAAACTTTTCCAAGCATACATTTCTAATTAATAATAATATTTCTCTAAATTTTATATTATTATAAACTTACATCATTTTTAAATGGTTTTTGCTTTATATTGATACTCATTTATCAAGATCATTTTTTTATGGTTTTTTTGGATAATTGGTGATTTTTGTTAATTTATTAATATAATTAATAGATATTTTTTATATCAGTATATGGTAATATGTTAATCTTATAATAGTTAAAGCAAATAATATTAATATTCAAAATTGGTAATGATATTTTGAATATAAAATAAATAAATACATTTAGAAAGTTAAATGTAGGTTATAGTTAATGTCCAATAAAAGAACAAATTGTTTTCCAATTAGAATATCAATTAATAAATATATATTAAAATATAAAGATTTTTTTTCTATTGTTTGGAATATAAATAATATAAGAGAAATATTATTAGAAAAATATAAGGCTATCAGAATTCAAACAACCAAACTTCCTATAATTAAATATACTTGCAATTATTATAGTACAGAAACAATAAAAAATTTTAAATTAGTTTTTTCAAACTCATTGCTGAAATGTTATAAATATGTTTATTGCTTAATCTAGTTGTTAATTATTAATTCCGCAGCATAGATAAGTTAGAAAAATATTACTTTTTCTTTACTTAGATTTTATTGCAATATCAACCTAAAATATTTTTAATTCAATCATTTTTGAAAATTAAAGGCAAGAGAATAAAATTAAATTTCCTGTTTCAAATAAATTTTGAATTTATATAAGGGTTAAATTTTTGTTAATGTTACATTTTGTTTGTCTTTTAATAAATTTTGTTGTTGCTGTTATTCTTAGCTAACCTTGATCTTTTGTATCAGTATTGGCGAGCATTTCATCGAGCCTAGGCTTCTGATTCTGTGTTACTTCATGATGTTGAGCAGATATTACGTGATGGAGGGTTGGATCTGAATTACGCGTTGGTACACTGCTAGCCCGTTGAAGTTGTTTTTTGCTAACATGTGAAATAAGGGCTGAAGTAATTGGGTGCATTGTACTTTCAATAACAAGTGTTGTTGAAGTACAAGCACTATTATTACCACTAATTATATTCATAGTAGGTGTAGAGGCACGTGATGCAGAGAATTTTTTACGTTTTCTACAAAGTGCAGTTAATGCAGGTCCAAATGCGTAATTAAAGATTTGATGATCTTTGTGTTGTAACTGATTATGTTGATTTTGTTGCTGTTCCTGCTGATGACAATGATTTTGAGATGAGTGGGAATTAAAAAGATGATGTAGATTAGAATCTTGTGATAATATATCCAATGAAGATTTCGAGTCTGTAGAACCTGAGCGTGTACCACCATCTTCTGAAACTGGGGAATATACCGAATCTTCAGATCGAGAACGACCTACAACAAATTATAAATAATTGTACTAAAATAAATATTTTTTGATGTAATAATTAATTAAATAACGTATTAAATAATAAATTAAATTATAAATTATTTATATATAAAATAAATAAAAAAAAGATATTTTTCATTTAAATATAATTTTATTAAATAAAAATTAGTAATATATATAATTAGTATATTAGTAAGGCTATCAATATATTAGCAAGAAAAAATTGATTGTTATCTTTCATACCTATAAGTCTAGATAGTCTGCCAGCTTTTGCAGTTTCTATAAGGGTACCCCACTTTCGCTTTCTCGAAATGTTATGCGGCCCTCTAGATTGCTTTTGATACGAGGTTAATCCTGGAACACTATTCGTACTTATGTGGTCAAAATTCCCTTTTGTAGTTGATCCAGGACCAAATATACCACTTAGGGTACTACCAAAGATTTCATGATGGCTTCTTTGATCGTCAGATGTTTGTTGCTGTTGATTTCGCAAACTAGCTATAAACTCAGCTACTGGCGGTAACGTTCCGCTGCCGCTTGGATGAGGTGCGATATTGAAGCCTTTCATCAACCGGCGTTCTTTCTGACGATTCTTTTTGCCACCTACACCAACTGACAACTCTTTCATGCTTCCGTCTGGAATGTAGAAAAAACGATATCGACAAACGAACATTTAGCAAATATTTTGATATATAATAAAATTAAAATTTTTTTAAGCTACTTAAGGATAATAAAAATTGAATATTTTCCATCGAGAAGTATATTTAAACCCAATTTATTGAGTAAATATAACAAATTAAAATTGTTTTGTAAGTAACTTTATTGAAAAATTAATAAAAATAAATTAATTCGTTTAATAACTTTTATGCTGCTTCCTTAAATTTTTGAAAAACAACAGTTTTAAATTTAAATCTATTTTATTATTTATTTAAAATCATGTAATTCGAGTTTCTTTTAGTTATATTTTTTGAGTTACATTTTTAAAACACCTTGACACATTTAATTATATTAATAATTATTATATAAGAAAATGTTAATCTAAGTTTAATTTAAGTTAAATCAATTTCTCTTTCATTCCATAAAGTATAAATTGAATTTTTACTAATTGATTAAAATTATTCTGAAAAATTAAAAACAGATTATTATATTTTCTAAAATTTAACTAGGTAATCAATAAATTAAAAATATTTATATTTGAAATATATCAATAAAATATTTTGTTTAATGGTATTTATTATAAACATTCCACTGTTACAACATTCGTTATTGAATAGTTGTTGTATCATTTTTAAATGTTTATGTGATAAATAAATAAACATAACTTTTAAAGTATCAATCTTTCTTTTTTTGTACATTTTTATGACATTTTCTATGCACACGCAGATATTTATTTATAAACTAATTGTGCAGTGAATCACTTTAAGTTATAGACTCATAATTTATTTATCAATATAGCACTATACATTATGTAACAAATTGAATGAGTTTTTGACATAATGTAAATTAATAAACTATAGGAATTGAGTTTCAAAAAATATCATTGTTTAATATATGTTTTTATACTAAAAATAAAACTGAGAAATTAAATAAAGTTATACAAAAAAAAGACCTTCAAAATATTGACATAGTGTACAGTCATATTTGAAATATATGAGATATTTGAAGTAGCTAATCAAATTAAAAAAGCATTATTATCACTATATTTATTTTTAAGGAAATTTTATAGTTGGTTATAAATATTAGCTATTTGTGTATTTATTTGTATATAATATTAGCTATTACGTAGTATATTTCTAATATATTTAATCTAAACATATTTAGACAAAAGTAATAAGTAGATGATTTATTTATATATTTTATATAAAGTTTAAAATTAGTTAATTAATTGTCTTAATTACGAATATGAAATAATATATTTAAATAAAAAAGTATAAAGTTTAGAATATAATAATTTTATTAATATTATTTTGATTTCTTTAGCATGTTTTATATTCTTTAATAAAATTATTTAAATTTTACTTTGATAAAAATAAAAAATGGTCACATCGACCATCGTCGATCTTTCGAGTGCAATGCTGGGAAAACTCGACCGTTTCAAATAACTGTCAACGCGAAAATGTATATGAAATATTATCGGAAAATTCGTTGGCTCTTCGGGGATATCTGGTAATCATAAATATAAAAAGCACTCAAAACAAATGTCAAGAGAAACAATATTATTTAGTGACTTTTGAGTTTCTATTCGGTTCTAGAACTTATATATAAAATATATGATACATACTTATATTACTAGAAATTATATGTATGTTTTGCAACTTTCTATCAGAAAATTCAGATAGTGTTTTACTTCTTTATTTTCGCAATTTTAATCTAATAGTTTAATAACTAAGAATATAATGGCTAGAAATAATAATATTAAATTTTCTTTTAATAATCTTAATAAAATAAATTATAAAACTAATCCAGAAGATCATAAAAAATTTTGCTAAATTATAAAATCGTACGACCTGTCCTTATTGTTATTAGATAACAACAATATTGTAAATAAACAGCACACAGAAAAACATTATTATAATGTACTTGTAGAATAGTATTAGTAGGTTTACGGTACCTTTTAAAGTGTTGTTATTACGATTTTTATAAAAATATCGTTATTTATCAAAATCATGATGTTCGAAATATAGCAATTATCTACAAGTATACTTTAAATACATATGTTCACATATACATTTTAAATATAATCATAAATCGATAATATATATGTTTTCGAGATTCCATCCGAGTCTCGAGCTTCTAGAAATTTCTTTATAGTACTCCATTGTTCCATTCCGTTGAACATGGAGTCGTATTTTTATTATCGGCGCATTACGCCTGTATGCCTTAAACCAAAAGAAAAGCATTATCAACAATACTCCCGAGATTATAGAAATCTCGAGCGCAGTTTCACCTCCTTTGGCTTTTTCGTGTCAAATGCCGCCACGTGCCGCTAAGACAATGTTTCATAAACACTGACATCAATACTATAATAGTACTTTGTTGATGTTTGTTAAACATTTATATACTAATTTAAAAAGCGAACAATGTCGAAAATGTCCTTTCGTATGCTTTAAATTATATTATTATAACACAAAAAATTATTGAAATATTCAGCTTGACAAATCAAAATTTTTAATTGTCATTTTAAATAAATTAAAATGAAGAATATGCTTTGTATACATTATATATTTCTGTAATGAAAACGATTGATTATTACGAAATCTTAATTAGATTTTACGGGTACTTTAGTAGAGAGAAAAATTTGTATCAATTGATATTTTAAACGAGTTCTTTGTAGAAAAAGTAAGTTTGAGTAATTTCAATACAGAAAGTTTTTGAATTTTCCGTATTTATGCAGTGCTAAATTGATAATTTTTAAATTGCTTCCAATAGATTAAGTTTTAAACTATTTCTTGCAGTTAGAGCTATTTTTATTATTTATATATTTTTAAAATACTAATATAGTTAAAGAATGAAATGGATATTAAAGTGAATTGAAGAATAATTTTTAATTATTGAACGTTAAGTACAGTTTTTATGTAAAAATATATCCGTATTATAGAATCGAATGAATTGATCAAAAGTTTCTATGATTTGATTTATTAAATACATTTTACAAACTACGTTGTTGCTATATCAGACATAACTGATAAATCAAACCACAAAAGATTTTATTTTGATAGCTTAAAACTGTTAGTTATTTGTCAATTTGTAACATTTTAATTATGTATCAACTTGTAATATTTTAATTAATTGTCAATTTGTAATATTCTTTATAGATACGCATTACTTGAATGTAACTTAATCTGATATGTTTTTATAATATCAATTGTGAAAAGATATTGAGGATTTTAAATTTGTAGAAATAAATAAGTATCAGTTCAGTATTAGTGTATAAAAAATCATTTATTGTAGGAACTTAAACTAGATTTGATAAGAACAATTTTAAATCTAAAAGTTAATTATTAACGTTAATCATAAACTAGTAAAGTAAATAATACTATTTTTTACTAATTATTAAAGAATTTTCTATATTTTATAATATATGTATTTTTTTAAATTCTAAAAATAGACATGTATATTTTTTTATTATTATATTTATTTTAGTGTTTATATGATAACGTTAAAAGATTTTTATAAGATATATAGACTAGTACTCAGAGAGACAATAGCTTTCTTAATTAATGCTTTAGCTTAATTTAATTCATTAATAATTTAGCTTTATTAAATTAATTAATACTTTAGCTTTATTAATAATTTATTAAAGTAGATAATAATTTATTAAAACAAAAAATAAATGTAAAATTATATATATACATTTACAGAAAATTTGAAATAGTGATAAAGTAAAAAGAGAAAGATTTGTGATTGAAACTTTATAATTTTTTCGAATTATCATTCTACTCTCACCGGTACCCGTTCCAGAGGTGTGTTCCGTTGCCATGCCAGATTTCTGCAGGATATTAATAAGCTCGCATCGAAAGGCACTGATATCTTGCTTGATCTCATTCACATCATCTTCAGTGACACCTTCATTCTCTGTCTTTCGCTGTTCAACTGTTACGTAGCGCCTTACGAGATTGCGCATTATACCCTGATATCGAAAGTCTCGCTCAGAAGCTTGTTTTACTTTTCTCTACGAACAGAAAAGTCAATTTCAGAAGTAAATCGAAAGAGAAGAATAATTCTCATTTTATTTATGTTATTTCTAAAACAATTAGTTTAATAATATTATACGATTATTACGATGTTTAATTATATTCTGACAAAGTATTTATTATAAAAAATTAGGCATGTAATTTACTGTATATAGATAAGAGAAACCATGTAGTAAAGTAAGTTATATAAAAATAAAAAAAACCTATTCAGAATGTACTAGTTGACTATAGTCTTATTATTTATTTATATTATTTTAGTTATTTTAATATTTTAAAAACATTTTTATAATTTTTACTGAATAGTAAAAACAAAAAAATTATAAGTACAGTAAAATATTTAAAATAATTTCGTGTAAAGATCCGTATAATGTAATTATGTATATTTTTTATGTAATACTATATATTCATTCTGTAAGCTTCTGCATACAAGCGGAAATATCATTGAAAGACAGAAAGGAGGATAAGCACTGAAGGAAACCTGAAGGAAATGTTTAATAAACTGCTGATATATCTAAATTTTGTATGAGAGACTCAATTAGAGCAAATTAAATAAATTATGAATACATTTAAAAAGTGATTTGAAGGAGTCGATTTAGAAAAAGAATTCCTCTTTTTTAAGATGATAATTTTAATATAAAGCATAGAAAATTTAAAAAATTTTCAGAATTCAATTGAATACAACACCTTAGGTACAAAAATATTTAATATTTTTTTCAATATCTCTTTCAATATCAATCTTCATTACTTTAACCCGTATTAGAGGAACTTTTATATCTATCTCTATCTAAACTAATGAAATAATAATAAACTTACTCGTATAGTACGCATGTGTTCTTTTTTTGCTGCACGGCTGTGACCGCAGAGTTTTCTATAAATCCATTGGGCAATGTACCAGGCACTTTTAGGTGTGGGAATTATATTAAATGGTGGTGGCACAGTACCACCTTCTTCAAAATAACTTATCCAAAGCTTGCTGCGTGCGAATTTCCATTCAATATCGGCGCGTTCCTGTGAGTAACCACAATCAAACGTACACCAATTATTACACTACTATTATATGGCTTATACTCTTTTCATTTGTTAATATAATTAATCTGGTATTTCATATAATTCTATTTGACTATCCAGTGTGATTTTTATCAACATATTACATCTTCATATATATTAGATTTTATAAACATTAATTGCGATTTTAAAAGATTTTTTCAACTTACCCATAAGAATTATTTAAAGAATTATTTAGAATTTATTAATAATTAATACAAGTTTTTTTTATTTAAAGATAAATTTTTTTTAATTTAGATAAAATTTTTGATATCTTTTTTCAATTATTTAAAAATAATTATTTTAATTTAAAAAAATTAAATTTTAATTTTTTGTATATTTCTGTTATGTGGTTATGTACAGTCAATAGGTGAATAAAGTAATATTTTATGAATTAAGGATTATTTTCGGATTATTTAAGGATTATTATATCAAGTAATTAAAATTATATTTTTTAATAAATCTTTAAATAATGTTTATTTATATAGTTTTAAATAAATAAATATTATTAATATGATTCGTCTCTATATAGTTTCTGTACTACATATAGGATATATATAGTATATATAGTATATATATATATTATATATACTCTATAATCTCTATATTTTTGTTTAGGTGCACACTACTCCTTTAAAGTTTATCTAACATAAAAAAAGACTATGTCCTGAGTAACACACCTTTTTAACGGTCTAAATGAAGAATTTTATTATTTTAAAATTTGTAAATTATAGTTAAAAGAATTTTAAATTATTCGTTAATCATAAAAATTATAATTTTAAAAATGGAACATATATAAAATATAGTAAAATGAAAAATAAGAATGAAAGTAAGAAAAATAATAATCTTTTATTTAATTTTAAGATTTTCTGTTTAAAATAAAATTATAAAATTTTGTTTAGAATGGTGAAAAAATTTTACGAATCATTTGCATAATTTTTAAAATGTAAAAAAAAGTGTAAAATTATGAATAGTAATAAAAATTAGAATAAAATGTTGAAAATTCGTATTTGAATTCTTTATTTAACGTTAAAAAATATAGCATTAACTACAAGTATAACTTCAAATATATTAATTTATTGTTATCTGCGAATTATTCATTAAACAAGAACATTTTTTGCGTTTTTAATTAGGACACATTTCCGTATCTCTGTCTTATTTATTTGTATTGTATATAAATGATATTCAATATAATACAATATATAAATATAATATAATACAATATATTAAATGATTATTCTTTATTAAAAACTCAAACAATAATTTATAATTTATTTCCACAATTAATATACCATAATTTTAGTTTTTACCATAATAATTTTTTCCACAATTAATGTACATAATTTTTCAATTGATTTAATTATAATTTTGAAATTTATTTTAAATAACATGGCTAAGAGATTTTTTCAGTAAAAAATTTGGTTTTATATATATAAATTGATTTTATGGATATTAAAATATCATTTTTATATATAGCTTGATACTTACTAATTCATCAAGATTTATTACTTGTTGAATATTTTTTATTTTAGAGATTCTTTAGAACTGTAATGATAAAATGTTACATACAATATATTTTTAATTTTGTTCCCTTCAGGTAATGATAATTTCTTATGATAGCAAAACACTAATAATTTTTTTAATTAAATTTTTCATAAATTTATTGTCATTAAAAATGTTTTTTTATGTAACCTTCTTAATAAAAGTTTTGTGACAATTTATGTCGCACTCCTGTTTTTCAAAATTACTCATCGTATATTTATAAAAGCGTAGATCTTTAAAAATGTAAGACGAAATACAACATACTTGTAAGGAGTTAGGATATTGTCTCTAATTACAGATATTTTGTGCATAACGAGTTTCTCTAAATGGCTTTATAGACAAACACCTATAGATTAATAATTAGAAAATATTCGTTTGTTGTAATAACAGATTATAAATGTGTTTAAAAGATTGTATTTTAAAATTAAAAAATTTAAAAAATCGATTTTGTAATAATCATAACCGCACATAACTTCTTATAAGTACAATTTCAGTAATTATCAAACATTACATATCCTACCTTTGTTTTTAATTAACTATATTGATTGATTCAATTTTATTTGTCTTAAATATATAATATTAATATAATGCAATATCTTCTTATTTACAATATTTTCTAGATTATGTAAAAATGTATATCGAATTTCATAAAAATTGTATTATTTAAACATTTCTGTAATAAATATTTATTATGATTATTTACATGAATAGTTTAAAAAAATATATTTTTTCAACAAAGAATTAAATTATCATTGCACTTTTATATAATATATGAATACAATATTTCTAATATAAAAGTTTCCATAATCAAATTTAATTTACTTTTGATTTTTAATTAAATTATTAAAATGAATATTTAATATATAATAAATTTGACGACAGACAATCTTATTATAAAAAACGTTGTATAATTGTTTACTTACAGAAATTAATTGATAGGAATGATTCATCATGGCAATAAGTAGATTTAATAATACAACGATGTTTATTACTGAGTAAGTACCAAACATCAGCATACCCCAAAATCTAGTAAAGATCTTGATCCCATCTAATTCAAAGCTCTCAAGATCAACTAGGCCAAAGACCGCCCAAAAGAGAGTTTGTGTTGTTTCGAAAAGACTGTTGATAATGAATAATATTTTTAGTTTCGTTTAAACATATATTATATATATATACTAAGGAAAACTATACGATTAATTTGCAGTATTTATTAAATTTATCTCCAAAATTAAAATATTTTAGTTGCAAATATTATAGTAAAAATGTGCTTAATATGTTTAAATATATTTAAAATGCATTAATTTTTTTAATAAATTTTAATTATAAAATTAATAAGTTAAGTACTTCGCAAATCTTCTCCATACAATACACGCATTCGGATCCATAGTAATATTTGCATTGGCTGTTGAATGAGGCATCGCTGTTGAACACCTTTTCTTTTCCATGTCAGCATAATACCATAATAGTTGATTCAAACCTTTATTAAAATTTATGAAAAAATTAATCAATTGATTGGTAGAAGTCAAATATTTTTCATTATATATAGTTTAATACCGACTATTATTAAGATACTATGCGTATTTTATGTATATATTAAATATTCAGTATAAAAATTTAAGAAAAAATCTTAAAAATTATATTAATCATTTAATCATCAATTTTGTATATTCTATTTATGTTTAAAATATGATGGAATCTCTTATTGAAAGAATATTTATAAAATTTAAATTAAATTTTATATTTAACATTACTCTTCGTATTAATTTAATTTCTTATATAAGACCAGTTTCTTAAATGTAACCTCTTAGATTAATCAACCAAATGAATTATTGAAAAGTTTTATTACTTATTTATAGATCATATTTATATTCCCAATTGATTATTTTGAAATATTAAATATAAAACGTCAATTCAAGCTTACATAGTATCCAAATTAAAACCTTTGAGCTTCATTGTTTTGATTGAGTTTTAAAAATAAATAGAATTTATTTATCATTCATTTAAAAAATCGAAGCAATTTTATATTTTAAAGCATGTGTTAGTACTCTTATTAAATTTAATATTATTCTTAATAATTAATATTTTTATTAAAACCTATATTACAAAAAGTTTAAAAATAATGTTTTAAACGTTTTATATATAAATACAATATAATATTAAATACATATAATACGTTATAATATAAATAATAAAGTAAAGAATAGTGTATCTCAAATTCCAATAAAAGAACTCATTTATTTTGCTGTATACTTATGTACCCACAATTTCGGGTTGGTAAGATTTTATTCCATCAGTTTAAAATAGAACCCCCTTTTATTATCAATCCTTTAATTATAACAGAAATACTACGTACTAGAATACTAGATATAGTATGATAAGGAATTTGAAATACTTGAATTAATGTTTACAGGATCATCTATAAAGTTTGTGAATATTTTTTTATAAAGCACTTATAAAGCATTTATATATCGCGTAGCTGTATGTCAACTTTCCTTCATATAACTTCGAGCTTTCTTGGAATATTATAACATACACCGTACGTTAAGTATTCGGAAATCTGAAATAACTTGTCTATACATATTTATAGAGCATGATGTATCAATTTGAAAATATAGTATAAAAATGCTTTTTTAAAATTTTAGCATGTTTTAAGGATATATTTAAATTTAAATTAAACTTTCTAAAAAAATTTTAATATAAATTTTTAAAAGAAATTTTTTAATAGTGGTTATATATTTAAAAAATATCTTGGGAAGGAATTATTTACTCAAAAAATGAAATTCGCATTAATACTGTTTTTACAGATAACCTTTTTCCAAATATCAAATAAATTATAAATATAATTTTTTGAAAATTGTATGATTAAGAAATATAACTTGATTAAAGTAGAAAAAAATTTACCACAGGAAAAAGCAAAGAGTACAAGCACGTACAAGAAGAAGAATTTCATAATATCCATTACCATCCTGGAGAGGGATACCTGAAGTGGTCCAAGATGAGGATTCACAGAGAAAATATAAACTAGTTTTAACGAACTGTAAAATTGAAATAAAAATAATTGAAAATTTTTTTTATATATGATATTGTTAAGATTATTATCAGATAAAACATAAAATGAAAAATCTTTCAGTATAGGAATAAAATGTCTGTAAGAAATAAATTGTGATTGTATTATAATTGAATGTTATGATTCTCGCTTTAAAAAGAATAATATAAGTATACCTAATAAAATATTATATACGTAAATATATAATACACCATAAAATTCAAAATATTTGATAGAAGGAATTGCTACAAGTATATTCAATTAACAAAAAAAAGAATACAAAAAAGAAACCTTTTTTAATCAGTATGTTTTATAATATAAAATATAATTTTTATATCAGAGACAAAATTACATAATTTTTTTCAACAAAAAATTCTATTTTAAAAACATAGCAATCAAACCTAAATATATTAGCAGCTGAAAAAAGTCCCTCAGATATAAGCATAGGATCCCATGTATCCCATTGCTCACGTTGCAGTTCTATTATTGTTCCGTACACCTGGCCTTCATTTTCCTTTTGTACTCGATAAAAAGCGACAACTCTTAATGCCACCGTTGCCACATACAACGAATTTGTCACAAAGTCGATCACATTCCACATATCATTTACATATTCCTCCAGGCCAACGTCCCATAATTGTTTCACTTCCGACCAAATTAGTCCAGACACCCAAGCGAGAATAAACCTATGCAAGTAAAGAGGTAAAATAATAAACGTATGTATTTCAGTGATAGTATTTGAATGTATGAAACGAAGATATTATTAAATTAAAAGTTGTTTATGAACTCGTAAGTTTGTTATAAAGTTACTAGTTTACAGTAATCCTGCTATTGTTTAATCTATTTTAGATAACTTATATAATCTTAAAATTATTTTTAGTAATTTCATATTTACAAATTTTAATAAAATCTCTTAATGATTATTGCTAATAAAAATATTTTGTTATTTTGAAAATATAAAAGTTTCTATTTTATAAATAAATTGAAAATAAAATAAGATTTCATATAAGAAATAATAATCGTTGTTTACTACTTGTATTAATCATTGTTATAACACTTAAAATTTTCCATCTAATTTTCAATCAGTTAATTTGAAATAATTATGGAATAATTTAATATTTTTAAATTTTATCTTATTACTTAAAAGCTTTCTATAAATTTTGATTTATTTTATCAACTAGATTTTCGTTCAAGATCTTAAATTATTTAATATAATTTGCTTATAATCTATTTTTATTTCATTATTATCATTCTTAGTAAGTCATGAAGTTCGTAAAACGATTTGTTTAATAATATTATAATATAAATATATTGTTTAATATTGAAATGTATAAAAGCTTATTAAAACTGTATAATTTTGATAAAATATGATTCGATAAAATTTGATGCATAAAATTGAGAGAAGGAAATTAAAAAGAAATAAAATGTTTTAAAATTATATTAATATTGTTTTAAAATTATGTTTGAAATGGATTTTCACCATTCTACTATAGTTGGCGCAGCACCTCTCTTTGTTGGCTCAACCTCATGATCGGAAATATCATGACCTGCCCAAACACCAATTACGCTTTCTATCCTTTGACTTGCCAATATTAACATAACTATAAACATAATTATTAAAATTGAAATTTATTTATAAAAAATTTTTATTATTATTAGTATTTTCTTAATCAAATAATGTTTGTTCTTAGAATAAATATTTTTACATTTAAATTGTTTATTATATTGAGATTTAATAATAATTTGATTACGAAAGTATACGAAAATTACGAAAATGATAGAGTTTTAATGTTTCTTCCTGATAAGAGATAATTGGTTATATGTTATATATTATATATTATTATATATTATAGCGATTGTAAATTAAATTAAATTGATTTAGTGTCATTTATAATTAATTATTTCTTAATATTCATAATTTATATTATATTTGATTAATTAAAATTAACATTGTATTAATATTAAGGTAACAAATATTTTATGAATAAATTTATTTATTTATTAAGACTATATATATTAGACCCAAAGTAAATTCTACTAGAGTTTCGAACGTATATATACATTTCCTCCTTCAATGAATCTTTGAATATGTTGATGTATTTATATGCTCATTTATCAGCCGATATTCTAATTTATCTTAGAATATTGCAGTTTTATTAGTAAAACTCATTTTATGGTATTATAAATGATAAAATCATTAACGTATCCATACATTCTGATGACATACCGTCTCAAAATTACAAGATGGATACATAATAAAATTAGAAGTTTCATAATATTTGCATTATGTAGCCTATAAAGAGAAAAGTAATTATATTTTATGTAACTTTAGCTTAATATGAAGAAAGACCGTATTTAATAAGATGTTTTGTATACCCTTTTACAGGGAATTCAGAAAAATTTTAGTTTACAATTAAAGTAAATATTATGATTTTTCTATTCTACAATTTCATAATCAAATTCGTATTTAAGACTCCCAATTATTGAATATAACTTATTGAGCTTTTCTTCTTCTATTTATTAAAAGAAAATAACGAACTATAAATAATAAATATTCAAAAAATAGATTTTCTTGTTCAATAGGAACTGTATATAATAATAAAAATGATTCATTATACTTTCGATAAAAAGCATATTAAAATTAATATAATTGTACTAAATAAATAATTTAACTAGTAAAGATAAAACAGATTAAAAAAAGTTTTACTATTAAAAAAATTTTACAATCGTTTTATAAACTATAATTTGAATAATAGAAGTATTTATCGAAATATTTTAATTGCAACAGCATTATTCCGCGCCTAGAAATATGTATGTAAATTTGCAGGTGTGTATTTACGTTTTTTGAAATTTTTGAAATATTTTTTATTGTAAAATATTTATTCTGATTAATCAAAAATTATTTTTAAACAAAACTCTCTAATTAAGTTACGTATTTTATTATATTAAGATAAATAATTTCAATAATAAATAAAGTACTTACATAAAAATGTGAAATATGAAGCAGAGTGACATATGAATTTGATAAAAGGTTTTCTCATTGTTTGACCAATTACACTATGCGGTGCAATGATGTAAGCTACACTGAAGAAGGGAAAAAGTATGCCAATTCGAACTATTTCTAAAGCTTGCAAAACCATATTTTTACGTCTAAATCCTGGAAGACCTTCATACCAGATTGATGCTAATAATTGTTGAACATTTGGATGTGCCACAAACTGTAAATTTAAGCAGAATTAAATTAAGTATGAAAATTAAGTTGCATCATTTATATAAATTTAGTTTATTTATCTAATACATTTGAATAATTTTAATATGTAAGCTATTACAAATTTATTAGGAAATGTATTCACAATATTAACGTTATTCTGATACATTATTATAAAGATATTAGACAAAACACTTAAGCAAATTGTAATTATTTATTTGTTGACAATTATAAATGAAATTTAGTATAACAATATTAGAAATAATAATTTGTTTTATATAAATATACATAAATATACAGTAAAATATAATTTGATTTTTCATTTTTACATGTAAAATTATTTTATAAAAAAAGTAATATTAATGTAATAAAATTAATTACGCACATAAAAAAGGGTTCTCTATAATAAATATAATATGATTAATAATAAAGTACGTAATAAAATCAATAATAATTTTATTAGATATATATATGGTTTATGAGGACAAGAATGTGGGAGTGTCACGCCTTGATGCAAATGTAGAAAAAATTCTATATAAGACAATTTCAGAGGTACATGTAGAAACGAGATAACATGAATATAAATATAAGTTGAAAAATATATGAAAATAATATGAAAGTATCTTGAAAATGTAATAGAAAAAGAAAGCTATTGAAATAACAGATGTAACCGGGTCGGCTAATCCAAAAACATATTGTACAAAAATTAATGTTCACGTACAAAATTATGAATAAACAATGCTGTTGAGGTACCCTCTACCTAGCTTTCCTAGGCTCAGCTTTACCTGTTCCTACGGCCTATTTTGTTTCCTTAGTAGACTATATGTTCTCCCTGATGTTGAGGAGTGTGGATATAATGGGATTGATGTTGACTTCACGATAGATTAAATAGTTAAACACGTGTGTATGCTGGCTGTTATTATTTAATGACAAACTATCTATTGTTTTATCCAACGGTTATTACAGTTATTTAGTTATTTTATGATTGGTGTGGGTGTGTGTATGTATACGTGTATGGATGTAATAGTTAACACTCGCGAATGATCCGTGAATGGTAAGCGATAGCGAGTTCGACGTATGAACGGAGAATCAATGGTATTTGAGAATCCGCGGTGCGACTAGTCTCTTTCTATTGTAGATAGATATAATAAACCTCAGTTATAGGTGCAAGGTTCAATTGTAAGTTGACCCTGCGTTGCGAAAGACCGGCGCAGATGCGCGTAAGTGGTACGACTTCCCTCTTGTTTCTCGCTGAGATTGCCTCAGCGTTCCAAGACCTACGTTGATGCTGAATAACTGGTACTATGAACCCTGTGTTGACAAACCGGCTTCACTTCAGCTGTAGGGAGTGCGTGTGAATCGAAACCATTCACGGCTCTTCTATCTTCAATCTTCGTTACCTTGTGATTCCCACTGTTTCGCGAAGATTGTACGTTAACCGAAGACTTTTAACAACACTGATGCTACGGAAAGCGTCACTACCCGACGCGGATGTGCGTAAGAGGTATGACTTCCCTCTTTGGTTCTCACTGAGATTGCCTCAGCGATCCAATGACCTACGTTGATGCTGAAAGGGTAGTATTCAGTAGTAGGGAGTGCGTCAGCTTCGAAACCACACACGGTGGCGCCTATCTTCAATCTTCGTTACCTTGTAATTGCCACTGATTCGCGAAGATTGTATGTTAATCGAAGACACCCAAAACGACACTGACGCTATGGAAAGCGTCACTTTGCACTCACAGTTCGTCTTGCGACTTTTCGCCACTATTCCGGAACTAATCATCCGATTTTTCCTATTGGTCCCGCTATCGGTACTAATTTTCATTGATGCAATGAGTTTTCTGTCCCTATTGTTTTTGACCAATAGGCGGACTCTTTTCGTGCCTAATGTCACACCGCGGCTGGGTCTTTTACGTAGGCAGAGCGGGGGAAACTGCAAGGTCGGCATAATTAGTCGAGTCCGGGCCATATGGCGATACTTGCAACCGAATGCTCACTTTCCTTTACCGTTACTCGACCCTTGGCTCAGGTACTGTCCGAATGCGACGGGATCGCAATTCATTGATTGCCTGGTCATTTAGATTTGACACTTAAACCCCAAATATTGTCTTGCAATCAGTTCACTCGAATTTCAGTCACGTACCGCACTTATAATTTCTTCCAAAAGAGACCACGTGTACTACACAATTCACTCGAATATTGTTCTCAATCTTACTAGCAATAAATGTCTAGTCTCCAGTCAACAGCACTCTTTTATTCTCGGTTTTTACCCTGCACTGTTATATTCGTAAACACTAATGATCAGATTACAGGGTGCCGACGAGACGGTTGATTTATTATATGGATTCCCGAACAAATGCTCTTATCCAAAGACGAAAGATAAACTTCTAATTTTATTTGAATGAACATTAATTCTATTTAAAAAATTGACATTTTAATTGATTGGTTTGAAATACAAAAATGAAAATTTTATTTAAAATTATAAAATTGAATGTACAAATATTATTACTAAAACAAATAATATAATAATAATAACATTGCTAATTTCGTTATTTTATATTTTTTATCAAAAACTACTACAAACTGAATTTTGAAGGATTATAAATTTCTTTTAATATATGGTGTTAGTGCTAGCTATTGTTCGGATATCCGTATAATAAATCAACTGTCTCATCGAAGACATATAATATGATTATCAGTATAATCAATATAACAGTGTAGTGTAAAAACAGAGAACAAAGAGTGCTATAGACTCAAAGAGTAGACGCTTATTGCTGGAAAGACCAAAACAATATTCAAGTGAACTATTATATTGCTCATGGTCATGTTTAAAAGAAATTATAGAAGTGAAATGATTAATATTGTAAATTGAACTTGAACAAGAAGATTGAAAGATAATATATATAATGTCTCGTATTGAAAACATCATGCTAAGCTGGACAATGGATTTATGATCGTCGAATTCATAGACTATCTGAATCGAGGATGAAAATGAATAGAAGCAAAGTGCATGTGTAATTTCAATTGTCACTACATGGCTCGGACTAGACAAGTCAAGACGACTTCACGGCTTTCCCCCCTTAGCCTCCGCGGCGGACTCGGCACAGTGTAAACGGGGCTAGGCAGCTCGCGGATTTTCGAATGTCATTGAATCACCCTTCAAGCATTACGGCCATTATTCATTAACCCACACTTACACATAC
>JAPYYT010001822.1:0-26195 GCA_030522565.1 Ceratosolen corneri
GAAGAGAATGGGAGAGAGAGAGAGAGAGAAAGAGAATAAATGTCGATACAATATTTTTCTATAAATGTTAACCTAACCTTTTTTTAATAACACTCAACCAAAATTTCCAATTATTTTACAAATAAGAATAATGCATATACTCATTAAATACAGCAAAATAACATTTAATTAAACTTATGTCCTCAAAATTATTTTTACGTAAAACAAAAGTATAAATTTTTCAATAAAAAATCTAATAGATTTAAGTGCTGTAACGTGAAGGAAGAAAATTTCATTGCATATCATTACATTTTATTTATTATAAAAAAAGAATTGGATTACAAAATATAGAACGCTGATTTTGAATGAAATTTAATTGCTACTAAATAAAAAGTAATTCTGTAATTATTTTTATTAGAATAGTTGCAAAAATAATTTAATATTCTTATAATAATAGTACACAAAGCCGATGAAAATCTTTTTCAATTATTTTTGTGTGATTTAATTAACAATAACGAAATGCTTTTTAATACGTAAAATGAATCAAAAAGTTATTATATTAAACTGTAGGAATTATTTTGTAATAAGTTTATTCAAGATTTAATACACAATTTCCACTTGTGTAGGTAATTTTATTTTTTCATTTACCGTTTTACGAAATAAAATAATACATTTGCCAAATATGTGTGCAACTCGTTTACAACTGCGCGAGTGTTGGTTAGTACACGTATTTGAAGGCAATGGGAGTTAGTTTTTTAAATTAGTTTATTAATTAATAAGTAGAATGATTTTATGGTGAAATATGTAATCTAATATTTGTAATGCCTATCTATTTTCAAAATTTACTTTCTAAATGCTCCGTATAATTTATTTTTAACGAATTTATTAGGACAAAATATTTGAAAAGGTTTCATAAATGAATGGAATATAAATCAAAAACGCTCAAAATGTACAATCTAAATTGTAGTAAAATCATAAGATTATTCAGTCAATCAATTTGACGATGAAAAAAAACGAATGTCAATGTTAATGATTGTATCAATGTTATTTGAATATAATTTGAAAACAGCAAATGGGATGATATTTGTGTTGAAATTTGGTTAAATTCTTTAAGAGTTCGAAATATTCTTTAAATGTTGGGGGTGATAAGACGTGATATGTGCTCGCCACTCGAATTGTATTTATTTTTATTTTAAAAGTGAGCACCTACGATTCACACGTCAGAAAGCCGATTCATCAACATCAAGCTCAAGTGATTGCGATTCTGCATTTGCGAGGAGGGGAGGAGAGAGAGAGAGAGACAAACTGACATCTTGCCGACGGGGCCTTGTCGCCCATTTTGTACTACAACGCAAATCTCTTGCTTCTAATCAACATTTGCTCTCCGTCTCTCTCTCTCTTCTTGCCCCATTCATCTACTCGCTAGATAATTCTTTTCCACAGCGACAATCAATTTGATTGTTTTTCGCAAATTTTAAAGCTCTAATTCTCTCTAAATACACCATTAAACTTCGAATCCCGTTCTAACAGCTATTTTTACTAGAATAATGTTTCATTTTATAAATTTTTAATTATTTTCTTCGTAATTTTATTTCATATTCCATGTGTATAGCAACCCCAGCTGTTCCGGGAATATTGTCTATCTATGTAAATAATAAGGTAATTAGTGTCAGGTGGGGGAGAAAAAAAGAAGGGAATTGAAGGATTAGCTCTTGGCCGCGAATCGACCGACCTGTGAAAAAACCATGAAATCCCTGTTGTTATCAATTCTCATTAAATATTCCATCTTCTAATATATCTTGTATTTCCCAGTGAGATGCATTTATTTTTTGCGTGTTGGCACACGTGCACGTAAAAATATTAGATTAAAATTCATTGGGCTATCAATTTAAATAGGGCTTCAATGAGAATTAATTCATTTAATTTAATGCCTACTTACGTGACATTATGCTCATTAAGGACAAGCCATTACCATAAGCTTAAAGTACTGGCTTGAAATAAGTGCTGATTGAATTTTTTTTTTTTTTGTTAATTCATCTGTACGTTAATAAGCTTATTCGGACGCCATTATTCACAAAGATATTTTAATGATGATTTGCTCATTAGGAATTGTCGCGTGAAAAATCCCAATCGCGCAAATACAAAGTCGTGAAGCTCGGCGTTAATAAATGTCGAACATCATGCCTCGTGTCTGTGCACGTGTGATTCACGTAACGCACGCGTTCACGTAAGATTCCTCCTTAGTGGTCACTTATTAGTAATATTGGCTGTACGTGTGTGTGTAGTAGTACCTCAGTGGAGCCATTAGCGGTGGAACTTTGACGGGCGTCATGTGGCTGAATTATTATGTCACCCGGGTGAATTGGAGGAGGGGGACGGGTCCGAAGTGTCGAGTTCCACTAGTGATTCTCGACTAATTGTTGGGGGAACAAACTTTATCTGCCACTTTACCTATTGAAATCGCTTTCTTAAACCGCCCCGCGCCTCACTACCTATTACATTTATGTATCATCGTGTCAACTTTATGATTATATTAAATATCCTCGGTGCCTGAATTGCCTCTTCTTCCTTATTATTCTATTTTCGCAATATAGAAGTACATTAGGAGTAAAATTAATCTTAATACTAACCTGCAACATATTTTTAACAGAACCTATTGTTTCTATATTGGCAGAAACTTTGTATTACATATATACACACACATACACATATATATATATATATATATATATATATATATATATATATATTTAAGATGTTATTTGATGAAAGGAATTAAATTACTCTACTATTGGGTGATTATAAGAAATCAGACTCTCGACGCGCAACAATTTCCTGTGTTGTAAAGAAAATACATCATTCCGTAACACATATTTTACACACTCGCCAACTATTTTAATACGTACATATTAGCTTGATTATGTTTGCCTTGCCATAGAACACAATTACTCACTTTAGACCAAATATAATAAATCTATTAATAAACTAATGTCAAAAGATTGCGTAAAAGGCGTTGCTCGATGCTTATAGAATTATGGCTATAAATCTCGTAATCACATTGCGGTTCGAGTTAACAGTTCTTTGCCCGTAATACTCGATAATTTAATCGAAACTGCAGTCCCATTACAATTGAACGTAATTATCTCGCTATTACCGGCGCGTATATGACTCGTATATAATCACACGTAGAGGATAGCGATAGCGAAGGGGCGAGAAATGACGTTTTCATTCCTGAAATAGAGGATATTCTATTTGGGAGGGCAAAATATTGGATTCCCCCATTAAAGGAGAAAATGGAAAAATTTCTTCCTAGCCCCACTGAGGTAAGAGCAGTCGGTGTTTTTTCTCGGAGCTAAAACACTCGAGGCTCGGATGGCGCGTGGGTTGCGGAGTTACGTGGGTGTGCGGGGGGGTGGGTGCGGAGGTGGAAGTAACTCACCGGTGGATGATGTCCCTGGAGTGCATGTGACGAAGAGCGGCGGCTAGCTGTTTCGTGTAGGATCTTGCGCTCTTCTCGTTAAGGCGTCCACCAGGTTGATTTTGCACGTGGGAGCAGAGATCGCCGCCGGTCGCGAGCTCAGTCACCAAATAGTAGACGGGGCCACACTATACAAATTTATAGATCTTGTTAGTTATTAGCTGCTAGCTGTTAAACATTTGTCGATCGAGTTTTCTTAATTGGCAGATTTATCGAACGATCTCACTTTGCTTGTGCTCTCACTTTAATGTGCGCGGTATAAGTGATACGAGCATTAGGCAATTAGTCGTTCAATTTGTCACCAATAGACAAATTGAAAAGAAGTATTATTGTTTTTGAAATGGTATGTGAAAAGGTGGAATTGGCTTTTCGGTTCAGTGCGGATTTACGTGGATATTGACGAAGTAATAGGAAAGTTGGAATTTTTGAGAATGAAATTGAGATTGCCATCGATTGTTAAACGTATCATTGTAATATCGAAGCATCGCTAAGAGATTTTTTGCATATTATTAATGTGCATAATTATATTTATATATATATTATCATGATATAGTTAATGCTACTTCATTTTATTGTAAGGTATATATAATGTTATATGCTATAATAATATAACATTAATAAATTTAATGTTGTATTATAACAGGATAGGTTTTTTGTATTAAATAATTATCCGTTTGATTTGTGGTTATTGTTTTATTTAAAATTAAATTTATATCCTCCCTATATATGTCAATTTGACACGCACGCGTCAATTAATATTTAACTAATGTTGAATTAATTTGGCTTGACGCAATTAAATAAATAGTGAACTGAAAGATTTTTCTATTCGAATTCCAAAAGCAAATTGTGAGCAGTAATTTCTTAATTAAAACTAATACAGGAAGAATTAGATGTGTGATATAATATTTGTGAAGATTGTTCCTGTATTCACTTATTTCAAAATAAAATAAAATTATTATAGTTCTCTCATTTTTTTTTCTTTACAAAAAATAATTAAATAACTATTAATTGAATAATCAATTAAAATTATTAATACTATGTAAAGAAAATAATAATGGCAGAGAATATATGCATATGTTTTAACTTGGAATATAATTTTTAAATTTACATTGTAATTATACAAATAGCTTTATTGACATATTTTTTTATGTAGCTTAATCGACAAACTAATAAGTGAATTTATCCGCATTTTTTAATTTTGTCGTTCAACCTTTAGCCTCCATTAAATTATAAATAATATAATAGCCTGCTCGAAATATTATAACAATCTAGACGTAAATTACATAGTATTTAAATTTAATGTAAAATGTCGGTGCAAGGTCGAAAAGTATTTTATCATTAAAATCACGATATCCAACATTTATATTTGAATTAAGGTTGCTATAACAATTAATTTAGCATAGTAAACACTTGAAGTAATTAAAAAGAAAAACTTTCTTTCGGATTTAATTATCTTTTAAATAAATATTGAATTTATCCATTAAAGTCTCGTAATAAATTGAAATTTGAGGAAGAAACATTAAAATATATATATATCTATAAAATTTATTAAAAGGAACTATTTAAACATTTATGTATGAAAATACAATATATTTGGGAAATTCATATTTAAACCTTAAAAAACTTTAAAAAAGACTTTAAAAAGACATTTAGTTTTTTCACACTCGCGAAAAATTAGAAGAAAGACACGTGTAATGTCGGAAGGTAAAGTCACGTCATCGTATATTCTTCATGTAAAATATAAATTCCCGTATGTAACACGTTCTTACAGATCTTATTAAGAAGCTCTTTTCTGCCTTTTTTTTTATTTGTTTCTCGCTTCTTCTTTTATTTATTTTCTCATCTCTTCTCTATACGTACGTTTATATTTCGCATATGATTGCGCAGCTTTCCCAAGTTTAAAAGAAGGCCGAAGGAATGTTTAGATTGTATTGAACAAACTTCTGTATACTTCTAGTGCTCTTCGTGTTAGATTTATGAGATGAAAACGGTATGTAATAAAGATTGTTGTCATTTCAACAAGATTTGTATACACTCAACTTACAGGATTAACTTAGTCCTTCTTCATACATATTCCTACATTGTTATTCCAACAACATAACTCATTTACATTAGATTTTCATTTTAGTATAGCATTAACAGGTTTAACATATCATTTTCAATAATAAAAAATAAAATAATGATATTCGGGTGAATCGTTTAATTTATATATTTACGAGGTATACAAAACTTTATTACAATATTACAACTCATATGTAAGACTATTTATTTACAATCTTATGCACAGTGTATTTGCAGCAGTAAAAGCCAATTTAATACGATAAACATTAATCTAATCAATATGTTGTAACAAATGTCTTAAATAATTACATATACTAAACAGTTTATCGTAAATTTTCTTTTAATTTATACTTTTATAATGTTGTTTTGGCTGTTTATTTATTAATTTTTTTATGTTGATGACTATGTTTTAAAATTGTACGCATATAAAAATAATTAGAAGCAATAGTTTTGTAGACTATTGTGAAAGCGTTAAATTGAGAATGAGATTAATGTAATAATATGAAATAATTTATATATAATTTGATATTTGCTTTTTAAATCAGCATAACATGCAGTGCAAATATTTCAGAATTATCAATAAATCAGGTAAGACTTAAATTGAATAATTTTTCTAATATTTGAATGGTAATAGTCTTGTATAATAAATATCGTAATTTTTAACAAATTCTTCAAATTTATTGTTCGATGAATTTTTTTGTGTAATATGTGTAGCGAAAGCTTGTATATTTATTTTTATTTTCTTTCACTAAATAAGTAATAAAAAAAGAAAATATTTCAATTCATTATAAATAAATGATGAATAACCATGATTATTTATCATTAAATTTATTCGATATTTTATTAATATACTTGTACAAATTGATATTTTTTGAATTTTGCTAAGGTTAATAATTAAAATTTTCTCATATATTTTTATTCATACAATATTACATGTTACGTTTCGATCGTCTTACGTTTCTTTAGAATTTTTCAATAATTTACAGAAAATATTTATAATTTTGCAATGCGTATTGTTTCAATGGAATATAATTAAATAAATATTAACTCCAAAATATAAATTGTTTAATTTGAAATATTAAGAAATTATGCTGAAAAATCAAAAATATAATTTAATAATTATCATGATTGTGTAAAAATTTTTATAATCAATATTTTTTTATATACAATAAATATTAATATAAAATATATTTTTATTTATTATTACATACAAATCGAAATTGAATTAATTTTCACACAAAAAACTCTTATGTATATTTAATGTGTTAATTGAAGTTTTATTATTTCTATTTCTATAAATATTTTTTTCTTTATTTCATCATAAAATCTTATTTTATATATCAAAATTCTAGGTATTGGTTGCATATTTTTATGTAATTTATGTATATTTTACATAAAAGTATATTTAAATTTAATATGAAAATTATAAATTTATTATTACTACTATTTTATTTACTTAAGAAATAATTTATATTATTATATTTAATAGAATGCTAAAAACCAAGTTTCATTGTTAGAATTCTTTTTATAAATCGACCATCTAACTTTCTATTTCTACTGAAAACTTTCTTTCACTATAATTATATTACAGTGAAAACTTACAACTGTATTATACAAAGATCACTTCTATACTGACATTTTATTAGCAGAATAGCACTAAGAGTCTTTACATCCGACCTACAAAGTAAGGGCAGATTTATTTTTAATTACGCCGGCAATATTTTAACTTCTTTTGTGGTTGAACTGCACGACCATAGAAAAATAATTAAATAAAACTTAAAATCAAATAAAGACGGAGATAAAAATATAGAATTACAAATTTAATAAATCATAAAGTGAAAAGGAAGGCGAGAAATCGAAAAAACAAAATATATATATATGTAGAGAGAGAGAGAGGGAGAGAATTGGAAAAAGTAATATGGAAAAAGAGAGATGAAAAGTAAATAAAAAAAAAAGAGAATAAAAACTGAAGAGTAATACAACTGAAAGTGCTATATTCTACAATAATTTAAAAATATATATGAAAGTGGTGTGATAATAGCTTTTTATTTTTTTGTTTGAAATTGTATCAATTTTCTCATTAAATTTTGATAATAAAATTAAAGCTTAGCGTGTTTATATGGACAAAGTATAAGGAACAACTTTTTTAACGCGAACTTTGATTAGATTTATAAGACTTGATAATAGAATAGGCACACGCAATGAAATATCTTTACATTTTTATCTAAACATTTTCATTTCTGCCATGTAAGACATTTTATATTAAGCAAGACAAGTGAAATTTATTTGTTAAAAATTTTATAAATATTTCGAATAAATATTTATCTATAATTGGCCAATAATTGCCTATTTTTTCATTGTATTTCTACCCAATTTAAATTTATTATATTTTCGAATGACTGGAAATCACGAAGAAGCGTCTACAAGTTTTTTTTCTCTTTATAAATTATAGTTCAATCCATTAATATTTTGTTGTAAATTATTAACTTTTATGCATAAAATATTAGAAATCGATAGCAATAAATTTAGTTTATTTAAATAGTACGTTTATGTTTAAAAGAGCCGTAAGTAGTCATAAATTTACAAAAAAATGTTGATTTTGTTTCATATAAAATTATTAACTAATAATGTAAAATAGCGTATAATCGCTGTAAATAACTCGGTTTTACCTGAATTGTTTCGTACAGCTTGATGATGTTCGGATGATGTAACATGGAAAGAAGTTTCGCCTCTCTAGTCAATTTTTTAAGAACGTAGTTTTGCGATATTTTACTTGTATCGATAATTTTAATGGCGACCTAAATTAAAAAGAGCGCATAAAAATGTTGTAATAATTATAATAGCAATTTTTATTACATCAATAAGAATATCTTAATTTCAATATCGTATTATTTTATTATAAAAATATATATATTATAATGAGCAATTAGTCATTAGCGTACTTATTACATTTTATAAGTGGAAGTATGTCAATTTTGGTTTTTTTTTTAGAAGTCAAAATTGTAAAAATATTTCTTACAGGTTTTACGCGTCTATTCAGAGTGTAATTATTTCAAATAAGAAGAATTAAAATGAAATGATTCGGCATATTTTGTAAAATTATGTGCATAATATTTTTAAACATTATTAGGCGAAAATAGTTTTTCGACATTGTAATAGTTATTAAATGGTGATATTATGTCATCTATAGTAGTAATTCCAAAGCACTTTATTATTCATAAATTTTCAAATTTTATTTATTCTATCATATTGAATCGAACATAAAATTTTTATATTATTTATCTTTTATTTTACTGATTGTAAAATACACTGAAATTAGTCATACGCTAATTTAATTAATTTAATATTACTTTTATTTATTTCAATTATATTAAACGATAAATATATTTTATTAAATAATTACTATAAATCATAAAAAATTTATTGTTATGCAAAACGTATTTGAAATGCTTATATCAAGTGAACATTCAATTTAATTACTAAATTACTAAATATATTACGAAATATGATATTTTTCGACAAGTTATTGCAGAAAGTCTCTAAATTCATTTGTCTCGGTAATATTATTGGTGAGAATTTACTAGTTTTTACTATATTTATTCAATTCACTTTAATTCAACGTTTATCCTTATGCCTGTGTGTGTATAGGATAATTAATGGTTTGGCCACATAATTAATCTCTGATAATGCTGTTGTAATACTTCATTTTACCTGCAAACATTTAACAGTCAAAGACTAGCAGTAAATTCACTTTAAAAAATACATTATTTTTCACAAAAATAACATAGTCTTAACTTAACGTAGGAAAGTCCACTAAACAACATACTAATCATTTCTGTGATATGATCGATTTACTTATACGATTCGGATAAATCATTAATGATTCACAAATCTTCATCGTTTTTTAATCCGATAGTTTTTAAATTTTGAACTCAAATTAAAAATAATAGTAATTTATTTGGTAAAAATAAAAATTCTAATTAATAATTAATCTACAGTTACAGTCGATGTTATTGTTTATTAATTGCAGTTCGTGATAATTAATATTGTTTAGTACTATTATTTCAATATTTGTTTGGGGATTTAATTAATTTTTAGTAAATCAAAAATATAGATATAGATCAATTTTCTGAGTTTGCCTTCAATAGATAAATATTTGTAATATTTAATGAAAAAAAAAGAGATATATATATATATATATATATAATATAAGTAAAGTTTGCTTAAAAAATTTGAAAATTTTTTAAAACTACAAAGTTAAATATATTTTGCCAGTTAAAATAAATGTCTAACATTAAAATGCATTGATTTTAGTGCGCGTGCATCCGTGAGCGTGTGTGTATCTACAATCTAGAGCAAAAATAAAAATAAATTTCCCGACTGTATTTTACAACAATTGACAATATAACTCCTAATAAAGTCTATTTTAAATTATTATTTATACAAAATAAATCACTTTTAAAATGATTTAGCCTACTTCCAACAGACATACGTTTATCTTAGATTTTATTAGTTTAATGCATAAGTTATATTACGTTTGATAATCGATACCGTAATTTAGCTTAAGAATAGTTTGTTTTAGTATATTTTCTATATGAAATTTTATCGTCCCCTTTAAAGTATAATCCAACCTTCTTTAAATACTTTTATTTTTATAGCAGTCATTAGAACGTATAAATACTAACTTATATTATTATAACACTGATTTTACATATATTATATGTAATTATATGAATTCTAATATTTTTATAATTAAAACTTAATTACCAGCAGTTCTCCGTATTGACTTTTATGTGCAAATAATAAATACAAATTATTAGATTAAACCTCACCTGCACTGTTCAGATGTATCTGTAATCTTTAGTAAGTGCAAGAAAGTCGTTGGTAACGTTAATAATCACGTGTCTCAGACTTCCGGTTATAGATAATGCAAAGATAATTGTTAAACACAGTAATTGAAGTAATGCTACGTATATGTGAGATAAGCTTGGAAAATCGACGTATCGGGGAACTCATGACTATTTGGCACAGATTTATCGCACACGTGGATAGTCCTTAGAGGCCTGATAGGTTGCGATCTATGAATTTACTAATTGAAACTGACCTCGATTTCGAGAAAATTAAATATTGACCTTACGATGAATTAATCGCTGAGTGGGATGGCGATGTGTGAATCAACACTCTATCTTTGGAGTGGAGTATCATCACCCTTGACTAAGTGGATCGTGTACATCGCCATTATCTAAGCCTTCGCGCTACGATATTGGCCGAATATTTGACTTGTGAACATTTTATTTCTCTGTCTTCCTCAAACATTGTCTCCATCTTTAAGCAATAGAAGGCCAAGTCCTTTATGTTCAATATATAGAATTGTAATTGGAAAGGCATGGTGTTTGTGGTGAGCGGTTTCAATTTCTATCTTTTTGCTTTCCTATTACCAGGCTACATTTGTATTTGCTTATGTAATTTATTACAAACAAAATTTATTATTCATAGATTCTAGTAAATGCTTTGAGATTTGTAAATGTATATTTTACAATCATTTACTCGTATGAGAATCTATGAGTTAACACTATGAATTAACATGGCGGAATAAAAATAGTTATTAGTTATAAACTGACATTGTTCAGTTGAATTTCAACAGTGAAAAATATTGTATGTAAATATTTAAGTAGAGGGTATGTTTAAAAGGCTTATACTTAAAATATATTATAAGTCATTTGATTATAGCAAATAGTTTATAACTTCAAAATAAAAGTAGTATTTAATTTCAAAATTTTATACAATAATTTTTATTGTTACACGTTTTTATGCTGTGGCTTTTGTTGTTGATTTTTATGATTATTAATTGGCGTAATTTATACTACATGTTTGTTATAATAATTATCATTTATTATTTGACAGTGGATTGCAAATAAAATACAAATTATAACACGTAGATTAAAATGTATAACTTACAATTATTATGCTATAAGAAATATTATAATACCTAAATGTTATTTATAATAAAACTGATTTGTTCGTGCGATTATATATTGATATCAATCATAGTTTACCTTTCATTAAAATTAATTTTGTAATAAATTAATTTTAATCAGTATATTTGTTATATTGGAAGTTAAAAAGATTGCTAATGTTAATATATAAATTAATTTATCTAGATTTTTTATATTTTCCCATGAATCGTTCAAAATCTTTGACTAAATACATTACATTGACTATTATATTTACTCAAAGTTTAAGATCTATCATATTTACTTATTTAATTTTCGAATTATACTATTTATTTATATATACAATCATTAATGGAGAAGTGCGTCCATTATTACAGAATAATGTGTACAAATATATGTATATATATATATATATATATATGACAATGTATTCAGACAAAAGATTTAGCTGAAGAGTATTTACCTAACTTGACATAATGGTTTACTAATTCTTACAATAATATTATAGATATCTGAAAGCTAAAAGTATGTTTATAAACGTGGATAGATATAATCTCGGTGACATTTACTTGTCAAGTCAGATAAGTCATGAGTCATGGCATTATTATGTGATGGTGCTCAAGTCCTCCCTCGATAGTCTCGGTAATTCGAGTGTCGATGAAAATTCCCTCTTTGGATTCACGAGAAAATTTTCGACAGCTGTACACGGCTGTTGAGAAGGCGACAACAAGCTGTCTCTCTCCATTTTGGTTAAGCAAACTTTGCGTGAAAACGCCACTAATAACATTAGAAACACCATCTGTCGCTGTGCTTGAATTCGCAAAGACTATTTTCTCCTCGGCATTTTTATCCGTTCATTGGTGTTTCAAATACAAATCACTTGGCGGCAGCCGATGCTCGCTATTAGTCACTTTGTTTATTAATCAAAAGCAAATAATTAATCAAATGAACAAAGGCTTATCTCATGAATGTAAAAGATTACTTGTATAATATCACTATTAATATTATACATTATATTACATTATACATGATATTATATTACAAAATAATAGTACTGTTGATAATTGTACTATTTTCATGTTCACAAGACTGACTTTACTGAAAATTACAATAAATCAGGATTTTAAAATTTTAAAAATGCCATTACAATTCATTAATATTTTCTTTTTTCTTTCTTTTCTTTTTTTTCTTCTTCTCGTGCCTAAACTACGTTAATTATTTTCTCGCTTTTCCAGATTAAAATTTTATTTATTCCCTTTCGGTCTTAATGTCAGATTATTTTTTGACAATCACCGCTTTGTTTTTGTACTTATTGGCAAAATTAATTTACAGATAAAATCAAAATTGTTAACAATGCTGAGCAATAAATGTCCCATACAGAGCTCAATGTCGAACTGCCAGTCATTAATATTTTTAACTTTAATACAAATATAAGCGAATCACTTAATTTGTCAAGAAAAATGTTATTATCCGCAATTTGTTGCTGCTGATGCTGCTGCTGCATATCCGCATGGAGCGCTTTTAGAAAGTTGGACGTACAGAACTGTAAAATAAATTGAAATAAATGTAAAAGAAATTGACGAGCGTTTCATTTAGATTATTCACATTTTTTGAATAACATTTCATTAAAATATTATCGCATTAAAAATAATTATGCACAATGATTTTTATCGATCCTCACATCTAGATTTCCTCGCGTCCCTTAATTACGCAGTAATAATTGCAGACCAACTTCCGTAAAAATTTCCAATCCTCGGCTCCACAAATCCATTGCCACTTGAAATATACATTGTTCCATTTTTTTTCCAAGAAATGTTCCCCCACCCCGAACGCACGTTCAAAACTATAATCGTCGCCGAATTTACAAGCACGAGATAATCAGCGAGAGGGCCATAATTACAGCAAGCCCTGGGTAACTAGAGCGCTATCACCTCGCCTCGCTCATTCATAAAGAGACTTTCTCATTTCCTTCCCAGAGTAAGAGAACTTGAGGCGTTGTGGTGTTGGAGAGAGACCCAGGAGAGCGGCGAACCCGGAAGTGCGTCGTCGCTGCTCGAGGGTTTGCGTTCCGATGATTTATCGGCCGCAATGCAAACTTCGAAAGGAAAACAAGCGAGCTGGAGCCTCTTCTGCGAAATTCGCTGCCACCGCTGCCGCCGTCCCCGACGACGTCGACGAGGATGCGGACACGGACGACAACCGCAGTGCGCTCTGGAGCACACCTAAGCATATAATTTTCTCTGCTCCTCTCTCTCTCTCTCTCTCTCGCATGTGTGCGCGGGTAAAAATAAATTGTAGCCCATGGTTGACATATAGTGGATTTATCGTTAATAGCTTGAGAGGTAATTCAACTACAGGGCTATGGGCGGATAAATGCTGAGAGTAAGGAAAAGAGGAAAGGAGGGCAGATGCTCGTGTCGATGCTCGGCTTCTTTTTCTTCACGGGGCTATTAAAATTTTATTGTTTAGCAATTATGTCTCAGGTATATGAGCTCGAATTATTCTCTTCCTCTCATCATTATGAGCATCAAGATTAATGTCCCATTTATTTCTAGCATCGCGACGCATTTAAAAACTGTTTATTTGACTGTGCTATGTTGTTTATACGTGGCTGGGTAAATTATTATTTTTAAAATTATCGTATTGCAGCATTGATGCTCGGGAAATCGAGCCCAAGTAGGTCTATCGCTTGACATCTATAGCGAACTCATGGGAGTTTGAAATTACATTTATATAAATATTTTTCCCCATATTAAAATTGCTTACAATTCAATTAACGACGAGTGAAATTATTGAAGTATTATTATCACTGGGACGAAATGTTTTTACTCTCCTTCTTATAATAAATAATTTTAGCATGTATATATACAGTTACGAAAGTCATTACTAGAGAGTAAGCTCATTTGAATATTTTTCGTAATGAATAAAGGATGTGAAGTGAGAAAGTGGGGGAGAATTATAGTATAAAGTGTAGGAAGGCTGGACGATAATTTATTTGTTGCCAGAACTAAAAAGCTAGTAATACTAAAATTTCATTTAACCTGGAACCTAAAATCTATCTACCCACAACTCTACCAGCTGATAAAATTTTGAATTTCAAATACCCATTAAATTAATGGCAATATATTGATTAATATGATTAATAGCAATATATTTCGAGGTTAAGGCACTCAGTGTTCAACTACGATATTTAATTAGTTATATATCGACCTGGGAACCTAGGTAGCTCCGATTGATAAACATTAAAAACATCAGCAATATGTTTTCACAGTTGGTAGCAAGAAGAGCATGGGAACCAAAATTCAAGCTTCATTTATTTGACAAGTAAACGAGAAATTTTTCAAAGACATCTCCTCTCCACTTTCGGAATATAAGAAAAATAAGGAGGCGATGGGAGGAGGAGGAATACGTATAGAATTGCCAAGGCAGCAATCTAGAGGAAAGCTGCTCGACACGATCTCGGGCTTTCACGGACGCTCCTTTTGCCTTTGATGTGTGGGAGAGCCAGAGGCGGTAATTCGCACAGCTCGAAAGCATTGAAGTATCCAGGCTTTTGTAGTTGCGAATTCAAGAGGGCTCGCCCCGCCAATGCAAGCATTTTATTTCTCGAGTGAGATGAGATATATGATACCTGCTCGATTATTTCAGACAAATAAAAATTAACAACAGCTGAATCCAACACTTTTTACAACAAATTCTTATACAATAATATTGCTTGTACATTGCTCCTTCGGAAATAAAGCCTCAACTGTCACTAATTTAGTTATATACGCTCTAGTTATGGTAGCTTCTCGTGTAATCCTATAACTATTACATTGGTTCACCAAATAGGTACGTAGTAGTAGTAAATAAACATTGAGAAGTGCCATTGCCAATCATTTCTAATTGTAAATCTTTAGGCGTCAATTTATTTACAAGCTATTCAGAGGCTTTTTATTTAAATCGCTTAACTTAATGATTTTCAGAATATACTGTAATATACTAATGGAATACAAAGGTTATGATGACGTACATGATATAAAATAATTAAGTACTGCAGTGAACTGATACAAATTACAAAGCACACAGAGCATAAATTATCTTTGTATTTTTGTGCATTTATTATTTATTATTAGATTATAAATTTCAATTGGTTTGTTAGAACAATGACGCGTTCTCAAGGATTTTATAAACCTTAAATAATTAAAGTCTATTCCAAGGTGCACTTAATTAAGTTTAAATAATAATTCTTTTTTTTCTTTTTTTTAATGTTTTCAGCGTTATTATAGATTTCCAAATGTATCAAAGTTAAATTATAAAGTTTCTTTACACGATCAATTTAGAAATTGCACGTGAATCTATATTTCGTTAAAATAATTTACGAGATCGACTTTCATAACTGTACAAAACTATTAAAAAATCAATTTACTTGCATACACGAACTGAAAGGGTAATCTATATGGATAATTCGTTCAATGTTCCAAACTCAAAACATTTAACATTACTAATTTCCTTTTTTAATCTTACCCTGCGTAAGGTTGCCCATACTTATAAGCTCGTACACTGCTTCACCAACGGCTTTTTATCAACAGGCAATAAAAGCCCCTCGAATGCAAATGATTTGCTCGTTCTCCATGTCCTATCTCACAATTCTCTACTCCTCCTCCTCCCCCCTCCCCCCTCGCCCCCAACCCACAACACCCCTAACTTTTACTCGCCCATTCTCCAAATCAAAAGTGTGGCTATTTCACGAGGTTGTCCTACAAAACAGTTTTGCATTGATATTCAGGTTCTACCATACCTTCTTACTATCCCCGCCTCAGGTTGACAGATCGCATATCATTAGCGCGGACCACGTGATCTGTCGGTAACCTTTGATCTCACCGCAAAGTATGCGCATGACAATGTGTTCTTATCTCCTGCCCCGGCTCCTGCTTTCACTGTAAGCAATATCGCCCTCTCTCTCTCTCTCTCTCTCGCGTATTCGCCCTTATAAGAGCGGAAACAGTACGTACGTGACTCGATAGTTTCTCAATAAAATGATTTGTGAGACCCGTTACTTAGATATAATTTTCTGATTTTTGGTTCTGGCATAGTGGTTTACTGGTAGTACGTCAATTATAATGAGTAATTATTTATTTACTATTTATTTAAATGATACTTGTAAGTAGAATATTCCTTTTCGTTTATGTTATGAATTTCATCAGCAATATTTAGCTTTTAAAAGTCAATTATATAGAACGTTTTTATATTACGAACTTATTTATGTTATCTAGAGATTTATAGCATTAATATTTTTTATGAATATAATTCTTTAGATTCATATTTTTCGCAGTAAAAGCAATATTATAATTATAAAATTTTATTTTGCTTTATTTAAATTAGACTTAATGTACTATGAATTAATGTTTTAATCACCTTAATTCTCGTACATATATTTTATTAACTAATAGGTATTTACTTATTATTAATAATAATGATGAGAAAGTCAATGTAATGAACCAATGAAGTATAATGCTAGATAAATAAGTAAATAGACATGTATGATATTAATACTTTATACCACCACTGGATAATAACAAAATTGTAATCTTAAGAGTTACTTGGACGTTTTTGGTTGACTTTTATTTTAACAAACTTTAAACATCATCTCGAACATTTATAGAAATGAAAATTTTTAATAAATTTAGTACTTTGCTTATCTAGATTTCTTAATAATGATTCGGTGTAATTGATTGTGTACTAGAGATTGGTACTATAAATTTTTTCAATCCATCCTAATAAAACGATGGAAATTATCATTATTTTTTTATATTTGTAAATTTTATTAAATATATGTTACGTATAATTTTATACCAATTCATAATTAAAGAATACCAACATTTTATAAACATTTAACAATGAATAATTTCTGCTTCAATTAATTTCAATTCATTAATCAATATATAGAAATTTAATTTTAAGGTTTAGACTTTAAGCTAGTTTTATTGGCTAGTTTTATTTATTATAAAATGTTAATAAATATCATTAATTTACCATGTACAACAATTAATTATATCATTAATAGTTTCATCTTATATAAATATTTATCTATTGCATTTGCTAAATCTTTTACTGTTATGCTTTTAATGAAAATATCATCTTTTCTATAATAAAACTTAAATCAAGAGTTTTCAATTGAAAATTTACTCATTACATAAATATTATAAGCCATACAAATTGTTATATTATAAGGGAACAAAAAATTCTTTATACAATATCTTCTAAACATAATTGCTATAGTATAATTAGTGCTCATTCTATATACATAATATTATAAAAAATTACAACTAAAACTGTAATTTGAAAAGAAATTTTTCATTTCATCTACATTCGAGAAAACTTGAATATTTCGGTAAATTGAACGTGATTCATTGGTATTGTTTATGAATTGCAATATGATTGGTATCGTACTATCACCATTTTATAAATCTACTCTCAATTAATAATATTTTAATCTATGTTCATCTAATTGAAATACTAAACAAAAAATAATTGGTAGTATATCTTATATATTCAATACGAGTTATGTATTTCTCAATATTAATATGTGGTAAAGAAAATAGATTTTGTTCCATAGCTGTTAAATGTATGTTTTTAAAACAAAGTAATACAAATTTTATAAAAAGTATTTCATTTAATAATAACTGTATGTATAATTTATAATAACTTAATTACATAGTTAATAATTGAATAAAAGTTCGTATAAATGTATTCTATATATATATATTCTATTTCAGATTAATGACGTTTAAATAAATAAATAATTTATTTATTATACATTTCAAAATATCGATTTCATACTTTAATTGAAACTTTCTAATTCCAATTAAATTTGATATATTATCACCAAGATCCTAAAAATATTAATGTTTATTTAGTATTTAGTTTTACGGTTAGTATAGAATTATTAATATATGTCCATAAATATGCATTTCTTCTCAATAAATGGAAGACTTTCAATGTATATCTGGAATCAAATATTTAGCAAATTTTTTTTAGTAAAGCTATAATTATTTTGGTATCTTTACATTATTAATATTCATTTTTCTTTCACAAGAAGAACTTTTTCAATTTACATAAAATTCAACGTAAAATTTTCCATTGGGAGTTGATAAAAAATTTTATTAAAATATTAAAATTTTCTGGAAAATTACCTATTTAAAT
Source organism: Ceratosolen corneri (assembly GCA_030522565.1). Classification (NCBI taxonomy): domain Eukaryota; kingdom Metazoa; phylum Arthropoda; class Insecta; order Hymenoptera; family Agaonidae; genus Ceratosolen; species Ceratosolen corneri. The sequence continues at coordinate 18,658 of JAPYYT010001822.1, forward strand.
TTGAATTTCTAAACTTGCTTTGAAATTTCTTTCTCTTAGCTAATAACAGAATTTATGTTAGCTACATGGAAAGCCTTTATTGGAAAACAGAGGCACGTAGGTAACTTGAAACAGCGTAACTTCTATTTCAAAAGTGTTTATATCAATGAGATCGACTATTTATGTTTCTGATCAACACCAAGAAAAATATCTTATATCGAAGGCAGGGTCCGGTAATATTTAGAAAAATATTTCTCAGAGTATGACTCGGCGAATTGATCTTGTGTATTACGGAATCCATATTTTCCTCAATAGTTCTACATTTGCTTCAGAATGTATAAATAAGTGCACGACGAAGTAAATGCAAAAACATTGTTGTGTGTCGATTTTGATCGTCTAATGAACTTTGTAATTAGATTGTGTGCCAGAGTTTTATGACTTTCAACTGAAATATTCTCTTTCTAATTACCTAACTTTTGCGAAAAAATATTTTAGCAAACATTTCTGAATGAAATTGAACTAAATAGTTAGTCGATACGTAGTTACCGAGAGTTACGAGAGAGTAATTACTTTTGTACCGGAAACACATTACACGACATGATATTATAATATAAATAAAGTAAAAATGAAATATTCTATTTTAGTAATTAAGCAGTACTGTTTAATGATATTGTTTACTTTTTATCATACAAATGGTAAATATTGCTTTAATGTGTTTATATTTGCAAATGCATATTCTCTTGTTTACAACAGGCGACATGCAGTTATAGTGATATTAGATATATAATAAGATAAATGCTCGCATAATATCTAATCATTGCTATTATTTCTATAAATCTGTCGGTCATCTAATACGAAAATATTATTAAATCAACGCAAGTCATCGAGTAGTTTTTCCGACTAGTTGATTTATTCTTTGAAAGTTTGTGAAACAAGGAACGATACTATTTAAGCTTTGCCTAAGCCTTAACCTACATAATATTTAAAAACATTGATATACTTACTATCGATCCACTGAATAATTATCGGCTACTTTCAAATGATTTATTCTTATTTAGAATATCAATACCATCAAGATGCATAAGGAGAAGAAATCGTAACCCCGGAGAATTTCTCATGATCTACTTTATAATGCATTTATCAGCTAATGAGATACAAGCAACTGATAGGCTGCATTTACTATGTTTAGAAATCATTAAATAATTGATATATTTAACATTCAGCAACGTGCTTTTGAATTTCGTAACCATATTACGGAATTTAGTATTCGTTGCGATGTTTTTCATTTTAGTGGTAAGGCGCGGCGATGCTTTCGTCGAGAACATCATTTTAGAAATCATATTCATTTTAGAAATCAGCCTATAATTTCCGACTGTATAGATCAATAGGATACGAGGCAAGTGTGTGGCTATAGCCAAAACCTACCTTTCAATATTTTTTTTCTGACGCATGTGAACGGCCTCTCATAGGTACAATGCTACGGATAAAGTTTCGTCTTTGTATTGTCGGGAGATAGTTAACTAAGCCATTGCGCAAACTATTGGTTGTGATTACATTAATATAATGATGGTATTACAGTCCGAAACTTTTAATTAAAATTCTGGTGGGCGAAAAAATATTTGCACGGCTAGTTTAGCAAATAGCTTCAGGATGTTAATGGGAAATGCATAAGCTTAACCAAATGTTATTGTAGGCAACGAATTTGTTTTTTTTTACATTTATAACTGTATGTAATATTACATTCGTTACATTTTTCCTTTTTATTAAGGAATATTAACTAACCATTATATTATTTCTATCTAAATTGTATTTCTTTATTCTCGTGCAATATTATCGAGAGATAATTTTCAAAAGCACTTTTACTGTAAATAATTCAATGAGAAAGTTTATCGATTTAATTATATATTTTATTACGATTTTTTATTCTATATTTTCGTTTAAGCTACGTTATTTCGATTTACAATAGAATATTTGCATTTCAATAGAATATCAATTCAATATGCTCCTCCGTATATATCAAATATATCAATTCAATATATATTTCTACTATTCAAATTATAAAAATAATTTAAAATTATGATTACTAAAAAAATTATTTTACGAACTGTTAAATTTCATAAATTTTGCTTGTATTTTAATATCTAAGCCGAGTTCCTCGCAATTTTATCATAGTCAACTGCAATTCAGGCACAACAGTTCCATTTATGTCTTAAGGAAAGCAAGTGCGAGTATTTGATGAAAAAATGTGATCTCGATTCTATAAAAGATAAAATGAAAAATATTTATAAAAGTGAAGTTTGTGTTTATTTAATAATGGATTGCGATCAATAAGTTCCTTAGTAAATAAACAGTGCTCTGTACTTAGTACGCAATACCGGCAACTCGGTCGCGTCGAGAATGTGGAATAAGCGCTTACTTGAGTAATTGCACGAGCGACCTAATGAATGTACAGTAAGTACATAGAGTACCAGTACCTTAAGGATATATATATCTTTCCTGTATGCAAGCAAAGGAAGGCTTGAGCTTCAGTTGCGGCGAATGCACACACACACATATATATATATATAAAGGCCCTGTGTGTGTGTGTGTGTGAATAAGTATTGCATTTACGGGAGTATTTCTCGCAAAGATGTACCAGAGAGTGAGAGTGAGAAAGAAGGTGAAAGGAGAGAGAGAGAGAGAGAGAGAGAGAGAGAGAGAGAGAGAGAGAGCAAAGTTGTTGGCGTATATTGCGCAACGCTGTGTACGAACACAAAATGCACGAATGACCGACCGACCGACCCATAGAGAGTGAGAGAGAGAGAGAGAGAGTGAAGAACCTCTGGGATGCAAACACGAAATCGCGAGCTCCCCGAGCTCTTTGTAGACTAAACTTTATGGGACCCGTGATTCTCAACTAGCCTGATAGAAGCTTCGATGATTGTATCCCATTTGTTCACGTTACCTTACAACTCAATTTATAAACTTGAATTTTATTTAATAAATTACGGTACAAGTAAACGTGTAAATTATCAACAGGTTTTACGTTTCTTTTTCCCAGTTAGCTTTATAAACAATGTTCAATAGCTAATTAACAATGCTTAGCGAAGCCCTAAAAAAATGCTTATTGCAAAATGCTGTATGAACATAAACAGATGATTGATTGCTTTCTTTTAAATGCCATACTGCCGCTAAAATTCATTAGGGCTGGCAGTAAAGGATTGTTAAGGCAGTTGATAATTACTATACGTAGAATAAAATTCAATTGAGACAATTCTTAGCTAAACGGTGATGATACATTGTGCGATTGCATTGATTCGGAGGTCCCAATGTCAATGAATGGTGTCCTTGATCCTTGGCCCGATATATTTCTCAATCAAGGACAAACATTTCAAATTACCAACAAGTTTAACAAACACGGGTTCGGGAGAGGTAGAACGCTCGGCTAGACTTCAAAGTGTTTAATAATTTAAGAGAAACCATATAAGTGGCCTTTTTAAAGTGAAGTTTTGGAGTTTTGGAAGCCTCTGGCAATGTAAGACGGACGTCGGCGGAGTATCTTTGGGTCTCAGAGCTTAATGGCTTCGTATCTCGAAGCGTCAGCAGTTCTGAAAGCCAAGCACATGTCTTGTACAGTGCCGAACGAGCGGCTTTCGTGTGATAAGGGAAAGATCGGAGGTGATTCGCTCAAATCTTTAATTTGCAAATCAGCAAACTTTAAGGCTTGGCTTTGGTGTGCTAGAGACTCCTGTAACCTTATCCCTAAAATAATTGCATTATAATAATTTGCTTTAATTTGAGAAGAGTTTCATTTAATCTTACAGACAGAAATCAATACCCAACTACATAAGACAAAGCATAGCACGCGCGCGAGCGCACATGCAGAGAGAGAGATACATTGAAAAAGTTGTCTCATAAATTATCGTAAATAATTATAAATATTATAAAAATTACCAAGCATATTTTTACGTTGGATGTTCTTTTAAATTTACGTATTCTGTTGAGATATTTTTTTAGCAATTTATTTATGAATGCCTTTATATTACAAATCTACATGATAAAATAAACTAATTTCTTGCTCGAAAATTGTGATTATTTTACGAAAAATATCTTAAATATTAAATAGTTTTTATAAGAAATTAATAGTTTTTATGAATAAGTTTACATTCAAAATAGCACTTCAATCCAATTAAACATGTAAATATAGATATAATGGTATTTGATTTGATATAAACTCCAGAAATTGAAATATTATATAACAAAATAATTGTATTAAACTTTAATGCAAATAATTGACAAAACGAAAATCAGTAACATCAAAACAATACTTATAAAAATTTAAATAAAATTTTATTTTAATGAAGCAATGTAATGCCTGAAGGATTATTTGACACAATAATTTATTTGGATACAAACAAAACATGTGAATTTTTTTTTGAAATTTTGAATACGTTGTGGTATGTGACTAAATATAAATATCTAATTAACTAAATAATAAAATGTATTAACGACTACGTGCTTCCGGAAATTTACGCTTAATAGGCATGACAGGTTTAGAAAAAGATATTTCAACTTGAAACTTTGTGTGAAACATAAAGAATATTTAGAGTTAGCGTTTTATTATATTATAAATTATAATTTTTATAAGAAAGATTAATATTACAATAGTTTTTTTTTAAGTAAAAATTTTGTTTTGCTTTGTTGCTTATACTTAGTATTACATAGCATGTATTTGCATTTATATGTAATGCATATTTATTTAATTATATAGTAAAGTTTTACAAAATATAAAAATAAAATTTTTCTAAAAATAATTTTACTAAAAGTAGTTAAATAATTACAAAAATATTTAACATATTTATGATGTGGTTTTACAAACTAAAATAAATGTGATTACGGATATATAAGTGTCATTGGATTATTTTCGTGAATGTAATTCGATTAACTGCACAACAATGTAGTCATACATAGTTCCTGTTGGCTTAATTAGAATTTTTTTAAAAATATAATTCAATTCCAAACAGAGAGATAGAGAGTTGCAAATAAATAGAGATACGTAAATTTATTTTAATCTAAATAAAAGATCAGAAGTTGATATTGGAACAAATCGAACGATCAATAAATAAATTGTTCTCAGTCAACTAGAATTTATTACATAGGATACTTTCAACTTATGTATTTGTCATAACATTTTAATCGAATTATTTCTGTTGAAATGAAATTCTATAGATATAACTAATAAATTTGTAATTAACCTTAAAATAATACTGAAAAATGGCTGTCATCCATTTACATAAATCATTTATTGTATTTTCAAGTATACTTCATATGCGTTTAGTATAAGAAATTTATAAATTGTCTAAATACGTAAATTAAATTTCCTCTCGGTGAGCAATAAAATCTTATAGAAAATAATTAAAATCAGCTTTGTCATAGTTGTAAATGCATAGATTTATATCCATTAGAGATATATACATGTTTAAAGAAATAAAAATGAATCAGTTAATTAGATATTTATATGTAGTCAGATACCACAACCCATTTAAAAAGATTCACATGTTTTGTTTTTAACAAAATAAATTATTGTATCAAATAATTCTTCAGTCTGGCTTTTTAAAGTATTTATTTACATTGCTTAATTAGAATAAAATTTTATTTAAATATGTATAAAAGGTTTAAATATTCTAACTTTTTTAATAATATGTTTTATAAGTATTGTTTTGATGTTACTGATTTTCGTTTTGTCAATTATTTGCATTAAAGTTTAATACAAAAATTTTGAAAACTTTGAAAAATATTTCTTCAAATATTTTTGCCTTTATACAAATTATTCGTAAATTTATTCATATTTGAATTATTATAATACATTTATTCGATGCAAACTGTTTCAATATTAAGAAATAGATTAATAAATAATTAAATAATCACAAAAATAATTAATTAAAAATTTTAATTTTCAGAATGAGTTGATTAAATTTACACATAAATATACAAAATTTATATAATTAGTAAATCGAGTGAAAGTATTGTCACTTACAATAGTTCTAACATTGTTACGTATAATAGTTTAGCGAAAGTATATATAAATTTTTTTTTTATATAAAATAAATTCTGTTATAATGTTTCATGTTAATCTGTATTCTGCTACACTGATTCATTTATGTATTTTTTTATTCACTTTAAAGACATTGCCTTTGTTGTTAATTTTAAATGATAGTTTTCTTAAAGAAAGACGTTTTAAAAGTTATTTATTTCTTTCCTACTTTATAAAATACATAGTACTTCGGTAATAATTATTCACAATTTTTTTGTAAAATAAATCATTTTAAACATATCATTAAATTACGATATAAGATAAGTAATACACCTAATTCTTTATAATTACATAAATATTAATATCCCGAGGTATTTAAACGTTGAAGAAAAATTATATAATAATACTAATTGCTTTTCAAATACGTAGCAGTCTATGGTATGCAGTTGGCTGTAATATTTGTAAAAGAAATAAGATTTTTATTTGCTTCAATTTTTATATATAAATTGTAGTAACTATAAAGTAGAAATACAATTTAATAGTTATCGTTGAAAAATTTTATATAACATTTGTTGCCATTGTTTTGTGGAACAAAGATACGAAAGTTAATATCTTCGCCACGAAAAGGCTACATCAACAATTTGTAAGAGATTGGAAATTGCAAAAATAAAATAAAAAATACAAACGAATGAATAATAGTTTGACTGGTTACATTTATATAATATTCAAATCTGCATTTGACAATGAATTTACCACCCTTTGCCACAAATAGGGTAATTATAGATTGGTGGGAGGGGGGGTGGGAGTGGGAGAAACACTTTGAGAAAAAAACGATTGAATGAGCCAGAAAAATGAAGATAAAAGTATGTATTTCGATAAGTTTGAAAGATGATTTTGTAATGTCATTCATAATTTCAAGTGCAAGTGAAAACTTATATTAGTCAGTTTATTATTGATTTTATAAATAAAATGAAGAATATAAATTTTTCAATAATCGAGTAATGTAAAATCCAATTAATTAAAAAATATTAAAACAACGACTTACATAATGTTCTGGTCGTAAAGACCGATTCAATTATTATTTAATTAAGACACATTTGGGCACTGCTTTGCGCTGAATAAAATCAGTCTAATAATTTTAAGCGCCAATAACAATAAATATTTTTTTCGCATAACGTTTAATGTAAAATATAATCATTTCCCGTGCCTGTATAAATTATAAATAACTCGCTTAACTTGTCCAAATATAATTTAAATAGAAAACGTCCCACTTAGAGAGAGAGAGAGAGAGAGAGAGCATAGAGTAGAGCATAGACGTAAGAAACACGTTGAGAATGCAGAAAACATAAAGAAAATAATGGAATTGTGCTTTGCCTAAACAGCAGAAAATTTTCAAGTTAAGGATTAGCAACGTGTCAACAAGCATTAGGCAAATGTTTCGAAACAGCATAATCAGGAATTTGTAAGTTAGTTAAAGGAACGAGAGAATAAAACACAGTGTCAATAAATGGGGCATCGCTGCTAATAATGAGAGAGAGAGAGTGAG
>JAPYYT010001823.1:0-22944 GCA_030522565.1 Ceratosolen corneri
CTCTCTCTCTCTCTCTCTCGCTCTCTCTCTCTCTCTCTCTCTCTCTCTCTCTCTCTCTCTCTCTCTCTCTCTCTCTCTCTCTCTCTCTCTCTCTCTCTCCCGCTCCTCTCCTTTTCTCTCTTTATTTCTTTCCTCTTTCTATTTAGCTCACTCACTCCTAACTCCTCCATCCACTTTTCAGTCATTTTAACTTTTTTGAGTTCCTTTAAACTACCATGTTCTCTTTTTCTCTTTCTCTTCCCCCTTGTTCCTCTCTTTCTTTCTCACATTGCATTTCTTTCTACGGCGATATTCCATATTTTTTTTTTCAACTACTCTTTACTTTCTTCTTTCTCATATACTTCTGCTTTTCATCTGCAACGACTGTCTCGCTTTGTTCCTAAATTTCCCTTTACTATTCAACTATTTTTATCTTTTTCTTTCTTAACCACTTATATTTTTTGCTTCATAATTCTCATTCTCTCCCATTCTCTCCTCTTTCTTTTAACCTTCTGCCTTTACGCAGTATTACTTGTATAACTCTAATCCACGTCAATATGTACGGGTATTTCTATCTCAATTGTACACACACACGCGGGAGGATATATATATATATATATATATATATACACACACACACACACACACACATAACGTAATTTCGTTTCCTTTATACTCTTTCTTTATTATTCTTGTTCTTTAATTTTTTCTTTTTCTTTTTCTCTCCTAGTTTTTCGTAATATTTTCTTCAGACCTTACGGCTATTGTACCATTTCCAACCATCGACTATATTTTTACCTACCCTTTATATTCATTGTTTCTTCTCATTTAGACTTTCTAACATTTGCATTCGTTCGTTCGTTCAGATGTTTGTATTTTCACATTTTCATCGTTCATGAGTTTCTTTGTCTCATTTTTATTTCCTTATGCACTTCTTTTTCTTTTTCGCCTATATATATATATATATATATATATATATATATATATATATATATATAAACAGGCATATATATTTTCTACAATAATGTTCACATTTTCTGTGTTAATTCTTATACTTGTTTATCTTCATTTTCATCCTCTACGGTCCCACTTTCCATCGAATCATCCCTGGATTTCTTTTTCTATTCTATTTCTTTTTTTCGCTTTTATATATGCGCCGTACGTTTTTCACCTCCACAGTTTTCCTATTCCGTAGCACCCCTAAAACTTTTTCATTTATTTCCTACTCTTCCCTCTTCACTTTCTGCACCATCTCATTTACTTTTCCATTTTCTCTATCTTTTTACCACCCTACACTCAAAGCGCCGCTTCTTCTTTGTATTCTTTTTTCAACGTTACTTCTCTTTTTTCTTTATATACTTCCGTCGATGAGTAAACAAGGCGAAAATGCATCTTTTTAATAAATGTCTGTCTGGTAGTCGATACTGCAGGTATTCTTAAGTGTTTAATAAAAATTGTCAACTTCATAAGTGATTTTTGACTTCCAAAAATCTCAATTTTTCTTTATTATTATTCTATTATTAATTTTGATGATTTGTTTTATAAATTTTTTAATATAAAAATCGCCCAATCTCATTCTAAAAATTATTTTTTTATCAAAGTGAATTTTAATCTCATTAACCATATAATTTTAATAATATAGAATATTAAAGAATTAATGAAAAATTTTATTTGTATCTAAATTCGACTCATTCACAACAAATTCTCATTCGAAACAAATATGTAATTTAAAAATAGTTATATATTATAATTTTATGTTTGTAAAATACCATCTACCTTTAACAATTTTTATTTTAAAAATTCTGTATTAAGAATACTTTATGGTATGAGCATATATTTATACTTGCTGAATCGATAATATTCATAGTCTAAATTTAAATTTTTGAAAAAATCAAGAGTTAATTATTAAATATTTGTTATTGTAAATTTCAAATTTTATGAAATAATTTTCATTTCTGACAATTAAAATGACATAACTTATGATATAACGGTATTTAATAGATAATGTTAAAATAATGTTAAAATCAGATAATACTACAATATAAAAAATTACTTAATAAAATAGATTTACGATATTATCGGATAAAATATGTTATTAACTTTATTTTTATTATTTATTGTTCACTCTAGTAACAATTGGTATTGGTCGATAGTAGAAATGGTATTTATTAAATATAATATTAGCATATTATTATTTACAATGTATATATATGTCATATGTAAAATAAATTTTTTAACTAAATTTATGAAGTTATTAAATAAACTGTATAGTTTTAGTTTCTGAAAGAAAATTTCCATACGTACAAGAAAAATAGATATTATACTTAAATAAATACTCAGATCATTCATAAATTGGGATTTATTTTGTGTTTAAAGACAGTTTGCTTTAGGAAAAATATTGATAAAAATATATGAATGTACATTACAGTTTCGATAAGCATTTAGTTTTGGTTTTATGTATAAATTATTTGTAAAAAATTGTTTATTTAAAATATCTCGCAGTATATATTCGAAAGAAAGAGAGGCCCACGTTTTTGTCAATCAGATTTAATTATTTCGATCATTTAACGAGATAGATAGATGGAGTGGAAAAGGAGGAAAAGAGAAAGACGGAGAGAGAGAGAGAGAGAGAAAATCGCGAATGTACGTTTGTGTTTATGCTATGTAGGCAGTGATGTGAAGAAACACGGAAAATTGGGGATTGATTTTTCATTTGTATACTTCCCTTGAGTTTTCGTACATTACTCGCGTTGCAGGCTGTGTATACTTAAGCTATACCAAACTTTAGTGAAGAAGAGCTCTGAACGAAGCAAGTTCCATTACATCAATCTTATTGCTTTAGCTTCCTTTCCCTCTTCTTTTCATTATCTCTTAGTTCTATTTGTGTTCTCTTAGTTTAACCCTATTCTGATTTCCGTTGATGCGACGCATCGCCGGCTAAAAAGGCCAAAGCCATTGGGTTCTCCTAGCGCGCGTGAACCTCGATAATGAGGAAACGCTGCTAGCATTCGTGTAGCCAATTGCATAAAGACTGAATGTTCATATATTGCATATTTACAAAGGCGCACATATGTATTAATTGAGGACAGTATTGAGTTTGAAAATAATGCAAACTAATGACTGAAGAGTGTAAATTTAATTCGAACATGAGAGCAATAGTCGGCGCAACTAATAAGGTGTTTTGCTTATGATCAGTGAGGATGTTAGTAATGTAATACCCAATCCAAATATTACGATACAATTTCACAAGGCTTTCGATGTATCTTTGGAGGAATCGGGAATTCAGTGAATATTTACAGTATCTTTGAAAACTTTATTTTTATGGTTCAATAGAATCTTCCAAATAAGTAAAAGTGATCCATTTTTCATTGTGAAATTCTTATCAATAATCAATTTTCTCACGTGATAAATAATTGTGATGGAATAAATACAATAAAATGTTATTATAAATACATAATTATTGATTGTTGATTGCAAAATTATGAAGAATAAAATTTCCGTATAATTGATTTTGTAATAGGAGAGTTTTAACTTAGTCGAATAAAAAAAATTAGACAGTAAATTTATACTAATCATAATAATTAAACGATTTATTTTAGTACCCAATAAATTAAATACTTTTTCACGGGATATTTGAGGATGGTGTTTATATATATAATTAATAAAACGTTAAATATGTAAATGCATATAGATTACTACATCCATATATTTATATATGTATATATATATATATATATATATATATATATATATATATCACCACATATGGCTGTATATTTTGTATGATAAAACAGGAAAAATGCAGACGTGTAATCTTGGAAATACGTAATATAAAGTCAAGGCAACAGTATGAAATAAAATAGTATAAGCCTGAAGCAATTTTGAATGGAAAATGAACGTTCGTCAGAGTATATTGCAATACTTTTGCATCATTCCTTTTATATAAATAAAGCTCCGCTGGACAGTGTGTTTCTGTATTGTTTGTGCTGATTAATACTTTAGCGTGACCAATCACTTTATTCCTTTATCTTCCCATCGTGACTTCAATTATTGAAATATTTATGTTTAATTAGCAGCGGCATTGCCAAAAAGTACGTTTTTGGTGCTTCTAACTTCATTAAAGTACATGACTTATTGACAAATTCCAATTAATTTTATACAATATTAATGACTCTTTAAATTTTCTATTACAAAGACGCATTGTATTTGTATTAAAATATTAATTTTATAGAAATTACGTAACGCTATCAATTCTCCGTAGTATTGCAATACTACAATATAATAATAATACTAATAATGCACTGACCAACTAATAATGCCACGATGTACTATCAATAATGTCCTTGATCTGTATTTACGATTAAACATAAATATCAGCTTGCTGGATCAGATATGAGCTTCTGTTTGAAAACCGCCTAATAAAGACTGGGAGAGTAAAAAAGATGGGACGGAAACTTTGGGCCAAAGGATATTCAAATATAGATTGGCTTTGAGCTAGGTAAGCTCAGAAGCTTCGCTGCACTACTTTCTTTGGTTTATTCAATGATAGTGTCATTGTTTAGTAGGCTTGCCGATATAATGATAATGCTGGCACATTCCGGTGGCGTATTAATAAAGTATGGCAGGCGTGTCATTAAAAAGAATAATAATTAAACAATAATTACGATGCGCAGCCGAATTCAAACATTCCAATTGTAATGAGAAAACAATGGATTCAATAATCGAAAATCTCTTCGGTGTAAAAGACTCGGGTTATTTTTATGTACGAATTTTTCCATCGATTAATAATGCCCTGTAAAATCGAAGAAATAACGGACAAACGTTTCTTTAAAAAAAACCCTGATATCTCCTGTGCGTTTGTTGTCAATTAAATTACAATGTGTCATAAAAAGAAACAGGTCTTCTTTCTGGAAGTGTTTTCTTATAAGCAAACCGATTGAATCAATGACGCTCATTCTTATTATCGCTCGTAAATCGAAAATAAGATAAATCTCTCCCTCTCTCTCTATCTCTCTCTCTCTCTCTCTCTCTCTCTCTCTCTATCTATCTATCTATCTATCTCTATCTATCTATCTATCTATCTAACTATCTATATATCTATTTATCTATCTATCGATCTATCTACCTATCTATCGATCTATCTCGGTGAAATAAAAGTACAACTTCTTGCAGTCCTTACCTTTCCAAGTTCCTATCGACATAAAAAGCTCGTCGAGCAGTATAAAAATGTCCAAAGGAAGTATATAGTCTGTAATATTGGCCGTGCGCATCGCTCAATTCTCGAAAGGCTTCATTGTTATCGGCGGAACAAAGGTAAGGGATCACGTGACGAGTTGTCCGGTAGCTAAGCTCGAGGCCACCGCCACGCGAGAAGTGGCGAGTGCAAAGGAGCTTTAAATTGTAGTCGCCGTCATCGACAAGCGCACGCGCGCTTCTCCGTTCGCATTTGTTTTATTTTTGTTGACGCGCGCGCGCCCAGCCAGAGGCCAATGACGTCACGATCGCGACAAAGGCCGATGACGACGAAGAGCGGAACGTGCGCGCAACACATGTCGCGGGATATCGCCGAGGGCCGAAGGTCTCCGCTGCCGACGTAGACAACGGTGGACGCCGAACCTTAGTGACGTCTGGCTACGGTGAATTTTTACTTTTGCCGAGGTATTCACGCACAGCCATTCATGTGTTTCATAGAGCTGCACGAGTGCCATTTGTATTTTGGAGAACACTTATTACGGCCATACGCGTGGCAATATATCCGAATGAGATCGGCCATTATTTATTATTTTTAAAATAACATCTGCACATTAATGAAACTCCAAGTGATGTGTGTTTAAAAGAGAAGTATGCTCGAGATACCTTTGTGAGGCTCGTATTTTATATTATTATACATAATTGCAAATGGAATTATACAGAAAAATCAAGACTTAGTTTTAACAATGAATATGCCAACTTGAATTCTACGAATTTATTTTGTATTAAAATAGCTATTATTTCATCTATGCTTTTGTTATGATGCTTCGTATCATACGAAGAATTGTTGCATTGTAATATGTGTTGTAATTAAATGAAGTATAGAAAAATCTTAAGAAAACCGAGCCTTTTAAATTTGTTTGATTTGCAATGTAGATAAAATGCTTTTGAATGTAATGGAAGTAATAATCGATTGAAAGTCCTTTAATTACTTAAAAGGTTGTATATCTAGATTTTATTTCAACCATTTTATGACTTTTATGATACTTCATTTATAGGAAACTACGTGAAAATACCAAAATAATAATAATAGAGGAAAATAACCTCTTCATATACAATTGATTTCACTTATACTCCCCCCCACTTAGCCACTCTAATTTTATCTCGTCATCTGTTTATTCTACTTTTTATTTATCACTCTTCTCTTCGCATATATTCTTCCTTTCTCATTCGTTAAGTGTGCATGTACTATCTTCACATAGTAATAAATTTCTTACTCCTTTCATGTTCGAAAAACTTTTACATACTGAATCTTGGGCATTGCAGTGAAAGTACGAAATCTATATATATATACATACATATATATATATATATATTGCCGCAATACTGCCACGCAATTTTATATATTTTGATTTCACATTCATTATTATTTGACGAATAATTCTAAATGTATACATATCCGATTATTTTTAATTGCTTTCCTTTCTAATCGAAACTCAATTTTCAATGATTATTTAATCATTACGATTTATTGTTATTTACTTTTGAAATATATATATTAATTATTTATATTTATTTAATTGATACGCACAAATTATATTGGAAATCTTTTATGAACACGGTGATTAAATTACTGTAATTTGCTTGCGAAGTTGAGCGTAGTGAAATAATTGTACATTGCCTAAAATTCAATTTCATATTTGCATAAAAACTAAATTGTAAGCTAGGTATTTAATATATAGTGCACAGCTACGACGATGCTCATAATAATAATGATAATAATAATAATAATAATAATAATAATAATAAATAATAATATTAGCGATATATTTCCAAAATACTACAATAATTTCAGCACATTTATAAAGAACTATTTTCCGAGTAATTTGATTAATCATCGACTAATATCAATTGCTATCTCAAATAATAAAAGAGTTTAATTCACGAACGAACGGAGAGCATAGGAATTGATTAATAACGATGGGAACGAGTTGCAAAATAAACAAATAAATCAATCGGTCGCAATGAAGGTGTCGCCATCGGGTCCAGCGATTTCGCCTGCCACGGTGATGACGGTCCCCAAAGGGTTCAAAGCGCGCGCGCGCAAAAGCCCCGGGGCTCGATCGATAACCAAGTATCCAATATCTATTAATATCTTTATGTTCGAATCCACTCTCTCTCTCTCTCTCTCTCTCTCTCTCTCTCTCTCTCTCTCCCTCCCACCCATTCCCGTTTCCCGTGTTTTTAAGCCAGTTGTGCATTAGGTGCAGCATAGGTAGAGGTCAAAGTCCCGGCATTCGTTTATTTATGTTAACAGCTACTAGTGTAATCAATATTGGCATTATGCCATTATGATTAGGCGAAGGCCATTAACCAGGCCACGTAATGACAAATTATCCGCATTATATCTGCTCTTAGTCTCGCGCATACGAGGCCCTTGGCCACTCGTCCCTAGGCTAAATCTCTTGTTCGAAATGTTAATTATATCAAAACAAGCTCGAATTTATGACATCAAAGGGACATCCGTTTGACGAAGAACAGAAAGTTATATTGAGTAAATGTATTCTGTGCTTTTGCAAATTTCAAAATTTCAAGTAATTTTATCTAACTACTCCAATAATAAATTTATGAATGTTAAAAGTACGCCAAGTGACTCTCCATTATTACTTATACAGACATTTTGCTTGACAAATGGAATTTATGCGGATGAAAAGTTTCCTGAAATTGGCCAACGAAATTTTGATGAATAAAAATGTTGGTAGCTTGGACACATTTTGTTAACCGTGTGTATTGAGCTTACGTTAATTCAAATAAGTGAAAGTTCGAGATTAGATTCACATGGCGTGTGACGGATCTATAAACCACGAGCAATCAGTATCAAAAATTTATTCCAGACAAATAAAATTACGCATTCAGTTAAAGATTTGGAGTGGCGCGCATTTTTCGTTCGATCAATAAGCCGCGAAAATGGTGATATTTTGCTCGGGAAACATAAGTGACGAGCTTTTTATAATAATTACTGTGAGCATGTGAATATTTGTATGCGCAGTAAAGATCTCAATTACGCAAACATAACAGTGTTAATATTTTTTTGTCCTCTTTAGCAGCTAATGCTAGAATTCGAAAAATGCGAATAAATATTGTGAATTTTACGAACAGTGCAATAAATATTGTTGACGCACTGTTGCACGTTTCAAAGAAATATTCAATGTTTAATATGTATTTTTTTATAAATGATTTTCATAAATTTTCAAAAATGGTTTTTTCAAGCGAATTAGTTATTAAACTATGCGCTCATTATCACAATGACAATTAAAAATGAGATAGAATCATTCAAATATAAATTACAAGGAATCGAAGCACCTCTCTTAAGCGAATCACCTCAGCATTCATTCTTTACTAATAATAGTTAAAATGCCCATTAGGAATTAAAGGATTTTAAAGCTTACGCAAGGGGCAAGACGTATTTGGTAAAATTCTTTGCTTTAAATGAAACGTACAAACCTTACGAAAGAAAATTTAAAGCACTTGCAGTATTCGTTTAAAAAACCTGTTCCGTATCTCTAATAGAATATGCTAATTTTAATTTTATTTTAATATACCATGCTTAATTAGCTTTAACTTATTATTAATTGATTGCCCATCATTTTTATTTCATTTATTATATATCGTTGAGAATATATATGTAAATAATACATTTTTACATTGAATTTATTCATTGAATAAAAAACTCGCCAACTTTAGAACGTTCATATTTATTGTTGTTCTTTTTATTCTCAAGGGTAATAAAAGTCCATGTGAATTGCAAATGTAGTTAAAAACGAAAATCTGTGAACTTCATAATTGATAAAAATAAACAATTCAAAAGAAGTTTGAAGTTAAACAAACAATAAATTCAGAAGTTACTGAAAAATAAAAATTAAAAATAGTTGTAATATCTAGATAGGAACAAAATTTATTCATTTATATTATATATATGTGTGTGTATATATATATATAGGTGTTCCGATTATTGGAAAAATTAAATCTCATAATTTAAGCTATTTTTCATATAGAAATGAATTATTTAGTAGGTATTTGTACAACTTCACTAAATATGCATTAAATAAAACTATTTTTATATCTAAACAATATTAAACATTTCCATATTTTCTTTTTGTTGCTCAAAAACATAAATACATTATAAACATATTAAGGTGCTTTAATCATTGTACTAAATTTATTGGAATATGCACCATTTATATATAATTATGTAGTATTTCAGTATAGAATTAAGTCAAAGATTATTTTATATATTTTTTAAAACTGAATTATGTTGAGAATTATATATTGGGGAAATAAAAATAAAATAAACAAAACAAGTAACTGTTATATTTTATTAACTTTTTATTGTGCACTATTTTATAGAAAGATTTAATATCAATAATAAAGGATTTGTAAAGTATTTTTTATTTCTTCATTTATAATCTATATATATATAATATATATATATATATATAATATTTGTTTTTCTTTATGTTCTAGGTAAGATTGCTGATGTGATTTACGTCTTCTAATCTGTATTATTACGTAAGTCTTACTGAATTATATGATCGATTATGTATTTCGTATATTAAAGTT
Source organism: Ceratosolen corneri (assembly GCA_030522565.1). NCBI lineage: Eukaryota > Metazoa > Arthropoda > Insecta > Hymenoptera > Agaonidae > Ceratosolen > Ceratosolen corneri. Next base: position 9,790 of record JAPYYT010001823.1, read on the forward strand.
CCCATTAACAAGAATAATATTTATATTATTAATGCTTATGCAAACAAGAAAATGAATGTAATCAAATTGTTTGTAAGTTAACGAAGAGATTTTTACTATGTGTAAAAGTACAATTCACGATAAAGAATATAACAATTAGTGCACAATTTTTAAAAACTAGAAAATTTTATATGTTGATAATGTGCAATAAAGCTTTACTCATATTCTAATAAAAAAACGTGCTATTAATAAAATAATATTAAATATCAAAAATTATAAATTTATTCAGTTATGGATCTAAAATTTATGGTAAAAGCAAATATTTGCTTTAACTGGTAAAGAATCTAGTTGACACTTAACTCTATTCGCCCTACTATATAATATTGATATATACAAATTTTAAAGCACAAATTCCGAAATACAAGGATTTTAGAATGAAAATATTTGGCGAAGTTTGAAGCAGCCGTTTTTATTATTGTTTTCGTGTTATTTAAATTTGTCGATATTTTTCACACATTTTTAGAGTAACAAATTATAATTTCATTAAGATTTAAGGGCTTTTAAAATAAAGAGGAAAAAAAAAAAACAATGAAAACTTGGAAATTAAAAATTAATCGTCAAGCGAAAACTTATGATGCGTAATATGAAAATGGTTATTCCGTTCAAAAGAAGAGTCTTGTTTCTCAATGACAATATCAGAGTTCACGTTACTTTGCCCGCAGTAATTACACGATGGGACCTGTTCTTTTCCGCAAAATTTTGTCTCTATCTACTCGCCCTCTCTCTCTCTCTCTCTCTCTCTCTCTCTCTATCTCTCTCTTACTCAAGTGCATACGTAATTCGCCAGCAGGAGAAAATCAGTCTTATCTCTTGGAAATTTGCGCTATTTCGACAGCGAGTAAGAACGCACCTTTTTACCCAACAATGATCGTTGCGAAATCACAGTCGGCCATGGAACCAAATGGCAGAAGAAGGAATATCAGTCGCCTGCTCATAGAAAGAGATGAACGATCCTCAAGGTGTTTTGTAAGGCGGCGCACGCTGTTCCACTTACATCCACCCCGGCACTTACCCTTAAGCATGCCTTAACATCCGATAAAAATAGACGTGCAAGTCTTTTACCCTCTCCCCCCCCCCAGTAAAGATGGAAATTGCATTAAAGATCGAGCAGACAATTGTCGTTCGATCGGTCTGATTGTCATAATATGCACTTTATAATTAATCGTGACCGGAAATTTCGTCCAATTAGGGGCTGGGCTGGTGTTTATAAGCTTTTGACCGCCAAGTATTAACGGAGCTTGCTATTAAGACCGAATGGATGCGAAGCCATTCAAGTCGAGGGAAGAAGATATTTAGCGACCAAGCACTCGCGAGCGTAAGATTTGGCACAATGAGGGGACGTTAATTTTAAGGGGGTTCAAGGTTACAATGAAAATTTCATTAGTTTGACTGCTTGACAACCTTGAAATTAGAGAGAATCTTATTTAAATTAATGCTCCTGAGGGTAAAAATCAGCGAAAAATCGCAAACTATTCCATATAAGGGAATAGGGGAAAGCCGGGGCATGGAAATAACGGTCGGCTATTAAACCGTCGTATAGTAGTTGCAATTTTCCTTTCAATTAGACCCTTCTTAATGTACAACTGGAATGTCATGTAATATGCGAAGGACATAATTTCTATAGTTGCAAGGAGAGACGAAGGTCTCGGTTTTATTGATGTTTTCACGAGGCTATGGTACACATTTTACGCTCCCTCATATTTTCATGCAAATGAAATTTAATAATCTTAGGGTTCTCATTTTTTCCAAGCCTAAATAGACTCGTGAATTTCATTGGCACTAATTGTATGGCTGTGTCAATTGATAATATTGACAATTGATTACACGTCAATTATAAGGTGTAAGTTCCGATCCAATTTCCTTTACGCATGATTCCAACACGAATTACTCTAATCATTCGGAGCAGTTGCTGTACACAAACTTGTACACAAAATAGCAAACAAAATTGATAATCCGAACGATGTTCGAGCGATGAATGTCTTCTAACGAAGATTGGCGTTTTTAAATGCGAATGCCATAAAAAGTCGCCGTTAACTAATAACCCGATTATTCGCAATTATGCACGCTTTTGAATGTTCTTTAGTAGATTATTGGCAATTAGCTTTGTGAAATGTCTCCGCGACTCGGCTATTAAAACGATAAAGAAAGGAAAGAAATTTGAAGATGTTGATGCGCAGAATCTCGAAGAAAATCTCCGTAGAGATCGCATTTCTGTTATTCTGTAATATCCACGCAAATACAATAATGCAATAAATGCTTGGCAATAGCTGAGAAATTTTTCTGTTGCCCACGAGGACGATGATGCCGATGGCGTCGCAGGAAGGTTTGACGGCACAGGTTTTGGCTCGTCCGTAGCACGAAGTCTTGAAGCTCGAAACTGGGTCAGTCCCTTATCTCTATCTCTCTCTCTCTCTCTCCCTCTCTCTCTCTCTCTCTCTCTCTCTCTCTCTCTCTCTCTCTCTCTCTCTCTCTCTCTCTCTCTCTCACTCGCTCACTCACTCGCTCGCTCGCTCACTCACTCTTGCGCACGCGAAGTATTTGACAATTTTACGTTAAGCGCGCCGCGTGTTTTCCCCAACTTCCGAGTCACGCATTGCTCCTATTTCCCAAGATCAATTTTTACATTTTTTTTCAATGAACAAGAAAGGCAGAAATTTCGAATGCTCATAGCGATAATAATGGTACACTAAATGTTGGCGGATAAACACAGTGAGAGTAGAGCCGCGATTTACAGATTTGCCTCGTCGATGGGATATGTATCGGCGCGGGATAGTTAAAAAGGAAGCGAAAGATTAATTAACCGAATTTGACGAAATGCCAGTAATAATTTAGAGTGTTATCGGTAATTTTATGAATTAACGATCGCGTAGGAGGGATGGACGAATAGCTCGAATATTTGTGATACGCTTATGCAGCTATTTGACCACGTAAACAGAAGCTCATTTACATGCTCAGTATGAAATGTAGGTAGCCTACTTTAGCGAGTGAATAACATTGCAATTCGTAGTTTTACGGATCTATATTTATATACCAATGCAATCTAAGCCTTTCAGGTAGGCTAGGTCGCCAGTAGTGAGGTTAGAATAGCTAATTTCTATTAAACCGTTGCCATTATCGACGGATGAAAGTTTTTGGTGATACGTCAAGAAGAAGAAGGGGCTGCTGCTCGGGGTCGCTCTGGGTTCGCTTCATAAAAGCAATTGTCCGATTCTCTTATTGCCGGGCGGAATTTCCGAGCTTACGTATAACAAATGCTCGCAACGAGCTGTACTAACGAAACAACCACGCGACTGTCAATATAACAAGCTCATTAATCTATTGCCCAAGGGTATCGGATCGTAATCGCGATCGCAGGCCCACCATATGTAATATTTCCATCAGCATTGAAGTTTGAGTTTATAGTAGATGGGTTGGATGGCTGGAAACGGCACGGAATACTCGAGTGAGAGACGGAAAAAGGCTTTGGCGTTGGCGTGGCATTTGGCATGCGGCGTTTTCCGCGCATGCAGTCACCACCGCTAAAAAATCAGTCGATGCGGATCGCTTCCAAAGGTCAGGCTAATAATAATCGACGAGAGCAGAAAAATAATACGCGTAGGTCGAATCGGTGCAACGACGCCACTCCCTCCCTTCCTCCCACCCACCCACCCGCCCGCCCGCCAGCCACTCGTTCGCTCGCACGCTCCCTCTCTCTCTCTCTCTCTCTCTCTCTCTCTCTCTCTTACACACACACACACACACATTCGATCATTGCACGTGGCCGTGCTCGTGTGACGTCATCGCGGCCGGATGGAAACAACGATAACGACATTACGAGGAGGTACTGCGTAAAAGCTCGCACCACCGGAGCTTTACCCCGCGGAGGAGACGTAGTACCGCGAGGCTCTGCGCCGCGGTACTGCAGCTTAAGAGAACATCGACGTCGTCGTCGTCGTCGTCGCCGCCACCGCCGCCGCCGCCGCCGCCGCCGCCGCCACCGCCACCGCCACCGCCACCGCCGCCGCCTCCTGACGTCACGGCACCTCAACTCTATTCCTGTCTCTCGGGCCGTCGATGGTCTACGTCGGTGCGCGCTGCTTGGGCTCGATCTTCGATATTGCCACTCGAGCGCCGCCTCCTTCGTTGGTTTCTCCGTTCGCTCACCGCGCCTTGCCCCTCCCCGTCCTCGCTCCCTCCTCCCCTTCCACTCAGCGTGTGTTAAATGCCCGTACGACTCTTGCGCTTTGCGTTCTTTCGTCGAAAGCTAGAAGCTACTCGCGCCATACGAGATCTTGAAATTCCGTTCTTTTACAATATTATTTGCATGTCGTGGTAGTAATGCATGGTTCCGCCTCCTTCATGCACTATAATATTAAGGTATCCTTTTGTAACCGTGTTGACTTTACATGGAATATTTACCCTTTGGAGTTTTATTTTGAATAAGTCAAAAAATTAAATTATTATTAAAACAATATCCCATTATGATATATAAATCCGAATTCGGGATTATATGCCTCTTCGTAGTTTCAGTATTAAAATACACGTCAATTGTATTAAACCAATCGATGTACTATTATATTTCTTCGTTACTAAATTTTTAATTTTCGTAAAAGTGCTATAAAAGACCGAATGAATTTTTCAATTTCTATCCTTTCTCGTCTGAATTATTTGGAAAAACTATTAAAATATTTATCATGAAATGAAATTATCGTAGTACTGCAAGGATAATATAAAATACAAAATTTGTTTTCTTTACTGAAATATTAAACTCAAAACATTTGAATAAACTAAATGTAACTCGGTTCTATACTCGGCTACTTTAAATAAGAAACTGGATTCTCTAAAGAAAATACTTTTTCAACATACTATGATCTATTTTTATTACATAGTATCGTATTTTATAGTTTCGGTTAGAATTTCTTTCTCAATTTTTATTATTTTTGTAGTTCTTAAAATTGACTAAAAAATTACATATAATGGTTTTTTCCACAAAAATTAATATTACTTCTAGTTAATTACTACCTATTTGCATTAAAATTAATTTTTATGGCAAAATTTATTTAATACAGTAAAAATAAGTTTTTGACATATTTATTCATTTCATTAGACTTAACATAAAAATATATATTTATTATATATATATATATATATATATATATTATTATCAATATATTTTATATATTATTAAAAAGTATAGCAAAAAATAAAGTATTTATTTATTTGTTATGAACTGTACAAATTAATTGAAACGCTACGCTAAAAAATGTTCTTATAAAACCGAGATTTTTAATAAAAATTGAGACATTAATATACTAAAAATAGTTAAAAAAGCTTTCTGTTTCATACTGGAATCATATGACTCAAATCAATGTATACGTAGTGTTTAACATTCTTGTTTCTTATCTATTGAAATATTATTAAATATTTTTATCTTATAATATTATCTACAATTTTTTATCATTTGACTGGATGATTTTTATACATTGCACGTATATTTTGAGGTAGAATGTTTTATTAATTAATATTAAATAGTTTATAAGTATAGAAATATAACTGTTTTAGCTCAGTTATTTTCAATATCATTAAAATCAAAATTCGAATTATTAATTTATATCCATTCTTATCGTTTGATGTAAGTTCGTAATTTATAAAGCAAAATTAAAGTTGACCTTCGTATTTATAAGTATTTATAACTTTTTCTGCTAAATTTATTATTGGAATTGAATAAAATATATTTCGTTATGAAAATACAGATTTACGATAACAACATTACAACAAAGCAAGTAACTACTGATCACGTTCAAAATATGATTTCACAAAACATTTGTAATGTCTGTATCAAATACATTTAATCGTTAAAAGCAAATTTATTGTTGTCGTTACCATTTATCGTGATTACTAATTAAGTAGTACTCGATAATAATTACCTTATCAATATAATAACAGTGAACTTCTCTACTCTACGATAAATCTATCCAAGTCATTGAGCATACTTTTCAGACTTTTCTTATAGATACTTTCAGATATATAATGTATTGATCTTATGATTAATAATGTTGTATATTCTTGACTATTGTTATCGTATTGGAACTTTTTTTCATTTTTCAAAATATATTTGTGTAAATGTATTTAGCTTTCGTTTCATTGAAATCGTTCTTATATTTACTTAGTAAAATCTATAATGTTACTGTTTAGACAAATGTTTATGCTAAAAATGCTTGTAAATAATAATTTAAATATCCATTTGATAGAGATAAATATTCATTTTCTCAATACAATATGCATTTCATTTTGTCTCTTTTAAAATTATTTTGTATATTCCATGATACTTTTAGCCTTAAACTATTTTATAAAATTCTTATAAAAAAAATGTATTATTAACCTACTTTTAAATTACTTATAGCTTTTTATTTATAGCTATTTACTTTTATACTCTCTTTTATAAAAGTTCTATATATTTAATCTTGACTCTTTCTTATCTCTCATTGAATCAAGAATCTCAGCATATGTTAGTATTTACATTGTATCATTTAAATAAACACTTGTACTCTCATTTATGATTTTCTGATAATGCACTCCAAAACTAAATTGAATTACGTAGATTAACAGTAATGTTAATTCCTCGCGAATCTAATAGAATTCTGATAAATTATTTTTTATATGTATTTGCAATTAGTGCATTTAAATTTAATTTTTTTCATACGTTTTTTTTTTTAATCAATATTTTAAAAATATTTGTATTAGGATACATGGAATATAAAACAAATGCCATATTACACATCGCATTAATAGTATTGTAAAATATTATAAAAAAATAATTGTTTCTATTGAAATCAGTGAAGAAACTAAAAATTTGGAGGATAAGTAATTAAACTTATCAGCTCAAAACTTTTATCAGTAATGTTCCACGCAATTGCAATATTTAATTTTTACTTAATATACAGTTATATTTAATTAATATATAAGTAATATTTATAAGCAGTATCAATATTAGATTTTAAAAGTAAAAATTTTGTGCCCGAATACATTGGCTTATTGACCTATTTCCTGTACAAACTAAAATAATATTTGTAACTTGGATTATTCAAGGGTACTAATGAAAGGAATCTTATTGTATTTATAAAAGTGAAAATTTTATTAAAAATACTCTAAATGCTTATTTTAAGTTTAATGTCATTATTATTAATAATTTGTCTTAATAATTATTAAGCATTGAAATTTTTAAATATTACAGTGTTTTTAATTATTGTTCATTCCATACATTGTGTAAAGGCAATAAATAATTTTCACGTAAGAGTTTTTTTTTCATATTTAAAGAAAATGTATATTGAAAACATTAATAATTTAAGTAATACATATAATTTGTCTAATATTCACTTTTTATCGTTCAGTTTTGAAATTATATTATTAAATAAATTTAATTCATTATTAAATTTATCTTAAGTTTATTTTTAAATTTATTGTTACAAAATCTCGTGTAATAAAATGTTAAAGATAATTAAATGCTTTGATACTTTTCATTTTTTTAATTTAAAATTTTAGTTAATTATACAATTACCAATAACGGATTGATATATTTTATTATTCATCTTATCATTTATAATATGAAATTATGATTCTAAATTGTGCTATTACATGACTGGAATCATAAAGGTAAAATAGCATTTAAAGATTTCAATTGATTTAAAAAAAAATGTTATTAAAATGAAGATTTTAATATATTTTATTTATACAATAATACTAATTATAAATATTTGTTAAAATTGCTTAATTTTTATAACATTAATTTTACTAATTTCTAATGAATTCGCTTGACGTAATATTAAAATTTATTCGTGTGCTTCTCTCATTAATTTGAATTTTATATAAATATATATTTTACTCTTAAGTTCTACTCCTTTAAAGTTTTCTCTTATACACAATTTTATTTGAAATGTAAGGATATAACTTAATCATTATATAATTTCGACCTCCGAAGTTTTGCAATCGTGAAACTAAAATGACGTTCTTGAAAGTTATTAATTAATTATAAGTATTCGAACACTCTTGATCACGAAGTTTTCTTAATATCTTTGATTTTGCGAAATAATAAATCTTTTCTGCAAATTATATTTTTTTTGACAGTTCTCGCACTTCTTTTGTTTGTGCATTTCAGAAGCTCTAACGGAAACTCGGATCAAATCATTGCTGACCTGATAAAAATTAAGACCATGTGAGATGAGGGCTGGCAAGCGTACGTATATTAAGAAATTTTCTTACAATTCTTTAATAAATAGGTCTAGTTGCTTGGAAAATATTAACAACTCATGTAGTGTTAATAGTGCAATCTATACAAAAATCGAATATCATAGAGATAATATTGATAGATTTTTAATTATAGAATAGCTACAACAAATGTCAAGAAAATGTAAATTAAAAATTTTTATTGAATGATATGCTCATTTTAAATTGATTATCATCATCTGTTATAAATATATATATATATATATAGTTTTACTCTAATTAAGATTTAAATATAAATGTTAAAAATTTTAAAATAAACATGTACACGTTTCATGTTAAAAATTAACGGCACATTTAAATTTGTTAAAAGTTTCATTATTACGTAAACAAATTAATCGAATATATTCGAAAATATAACACACTAATATGATATTTCTAATTACAAGTCAAACCACTTTCCTCATTAATACATAATAGTTTCTACGAATAACCAATTATTATGTTAAAGAATAATATTAGTCCGTCAAGAACATTACAATGTTTCATCTGCGATGTAGCAAATATCCAACAAGAACATTTAATTTTTTATGATCTGAGAGAGTAAGAGCGGTAGTTCGGTATTAGCCGTTAACTATCGTTTGTGCTAGTATAAACATGCAGCCTTAGAAAATGGTGTTAATCAAGTTTTCTCCTTGTAAAAGGACCACGAAATGTCGGCTCCACTTTTGTTGTAAAACAAAAACTACCTACTTGCATAGTTTCATTTTAAATCTAAACTTAACTGTGCACAAATTGTTTCGTCTTTTGATAATCTCGATCCTAAAAACTTACGTACATTTAAATAATAAATACTATCGTGTTCTTATTATTTAATTTTGTTATTTGCCAACAATTCATACAAGGCTCGGTCATATAAAACAGTAATTATCATTGTATAAATATTAAATATTCCTGTGATTATAATTAAACTCGGCATAAATATAAACTTCAAATATTATTTGTTCGCATTAATCGAATATAATGTTATTTAAATGAACGATGCGATTATATATATATATATATATAATTATTTTTCTCCTGAATACAATATAGTTAAAGCACTTGTCTTCTGCATTAACAGTTCTTTATATGTGATTTTGAATGATAAAAATTTTTAAAAAACTTATGAAATAATAAACTAATGAAAAGTAGATGTAGATTAGATCCGTTGAATAAAATTCAATCTCTTTGGAGAATAGAGAGAGAGAGAGAGAGAGAGAGAGAGAGAGAGAGAGAGAGAAAGGGAGATAAGCTTTTCGGAGAAATATTCTACGTGAATAATTTTAATATTCTCAAAAGTATGACTTTTTGTAAAACAAGAGGTGACAAACTGGATTCATTTAATATTTAACATTTAATAAATTAATAATTTAATAATTTTATTTACGTTTATTTGTAATGCCTTGTTGATAGATACTTTTTATCGATGAGATGATTTATAATGGTGAGTTTTGACACACTTGAATGCATGAAAACTCAAAATTTAAAACTGATGAAAGAGTGTTGCTACAGATGCGAGGTCTGTTCGTATTCAAATGAGAAATGCCTTTCCTGGAACGTTTATAAATTTCCGATTTTCTCACGGGTATCCTTCCGAATATCAGGAAAGAACGTGGAGAACACTTGTCGAGTCCTCCGAGGCACGCGCAAAGGTCCATAAAAATTCGCTCCTCATTGGCAGTAAGAACGGTATGCCTGACACACGAGCTTGGTTTATATTTTCATATTCCTAGATCACGGGAATACATAATTTCTTATATAAATAAAATCATGCTAATTCTCTACGAATACGAATAATTTTCTTAAATTCTAATTACAAGAGAAAAAGCTTAAGCGAAAGCTAATATGTATTAGTTACCGGTCGAATATTATTTAAGATTTATATATAAATTTGACACGGAACTTTATTAAATCATAATTCTGCCTTACACATTAGCCAATTTAACTGAAGCATTGATGATAAACTATCATACAATTAAAATACTGACTTTTGATATTGATTTTTCGATTTAAAAATTTTTTTCTTTTTACTTGAGAATGTGTAGATTATGATATCTTATCTACCAACTGAAGTTATAGTTTAAATAGCACTCGGCGGAAGAATGAAATTAATTATTCGGCGCAATTGAAAAACTATAACTGACACCAATAAATATATTAGCGTTGAACTTCCACTTTATTTATACATTCTCCTATTATAATAATGGCAGCTCAACTTGTAATAAATATTCGATAGGGATATCTATAGATTATTTTTCATAATTTTATAAAGAATATTATTTGCATTAATGATATAAATTTTTATTTATTTGTTATAAATTTATGTTGAAAGAAGAGCTTGAAATATATTCGTAAACATGTAAATTTATAAATGCTGACGAAATAATAACAGACGACATATTTCACTAACATCAATCGTGCGTTTTATTAATTATCTTAATAATTATAATCTTATCATTGGCGTTTATTATAATTTTTATTAAATTTAAATGTACTATTTTTAATTAATACCGAATAGAATTTCTAAGTAACGATTATAGTTTATACGTATATTATAAATTTACTATTTTTTTTTATTAAGTATTTGCTTATATTTTATAAATGAATCCATATACTTTATGGGAATTTATGCAAATTTACATGGAATAAATTATTTTACTTTTAAATAATATGTACATTAGAAAATTCAAATTAAATTTATATGTATGAATATATGTATATAATTTTTGTAAAATATAAATTTATATGAATTTGAATATTTTACATATTATGAAACTCTTAAACTTAATGAAATAAAAGCTATTTATTAATAACTTATTCGATGGCTTACCTTCATAAAGTTACTTACTCGTTGTACATATTTGTGCTTTTATACGATGGTATAAGGATATTCCTCCATTTTCTATTTTATCAAAAGTATGTACATGGAATTACTGGTTAATTAAATAAAAGTGATTTTCGGATAATGTTTAATCTGCTTTAATCTCATTTTTAAACAATTACTAAAATTAAATAATTAACATATAATGAGAAAGATTTAAATATTGATTCCTCAAATAGCTGAACTATTTGAAAAAAAAAAATTTCATTATAATCGCTTTACTAATGAAATTTATTAATGACAACTGTTAATATATCAGTAAAGATTTTTTTATATTGTCTACAATATCAAGTGTTTAATTGTAACTAAATTTTCTTAAATAAATTCAGATTTTTCAAAAAAAAAAAAAAAAAAATTATTGAATTTTGTAGTGATAAGCAAATACATACACAAATTAAGTGTCAAAAATTGATAAGATAATAACAATTTATTAATATAAAAATCAACTTCTCTTTAACAGACTGCTATAAATTAAGAAGTCTTTTTAATTTTATCTAAATATTTATATTCAATTTAATATAAAAGTTGGTTACAGAAATAACAAAATCCTAACTGCAACTCCCTTATATACATTTTTAGTTTTATAGAAGACATTGGATAAGCCATAAATTTAGAGTGCTGCAGCAATCTAATTCAAGAATTTAATAATAGATTATATTAGCAGCTCTAATGAAAGTAGAAGAACTCCTTAATAATTATTTACGTAAGATAGAGTAATCATTTATTAAAATAAAATGGAAACATTATGTTCTTTGTTCGTCATCAAAACAAACTTAGATTATAGTTGGCTGCGAAATTGAAATTACGTTATCGTATAATTATTTTCAATGTAAAGTAAAATTTTAATGAGCACAATTCTAAATTGTAAATTTTCAGAAGCCCAAATCATAATTTTCTATGGTTGTATTTTCAAAAAAAAGAAGAAGAAAAAAAAAAGAAAAGAAAAATAACGTTATATACTGTAGTCGTAATAAATTTTGCTGAGATGCATATAATTATAAAGATATAGATAACGGTAAGTGTTTTTTTATTATAAATTTTATTACGAAATTCAATTATGGGCTAACGTTTTCTCTTTTCTCTGGAATATCTAACTCCGATATACCTTATTCCATCATAAATAGTATTATATTGCGAACAATGACTTGTTTGTTAGAAAAATATCCTCTATACTTTAGCTGTAAAAATTAAATGTAATGTTTAATGCACAGTGCGTTCATGCGGCCTGCTAATTTCAGAATAATATTCCCTGCAATTATTTGCATTTTCCGATAAATATTGCAGGCACTTTGAGATATACGGCGCCCTCCTTGTGTTATAACCAATTCCGAAACTTGAAAACAAGTTTAGGAATCCGTATATCATTTATCAGCACTGCATCTCAGTCACCGAACAAATCGCAAGAGTGGCAAATTTATTAGAGCAATTCATCCATGAGAAAGCAGAAAGCGTAAAAAAAAAGAAAAGCGAGCAATGATCCACGGTGTACTATTCGGTAATAACGAGAGTGGCTCAGGCCATAAGCCAATAGTTGTTCAGCTGAAAGTTTCGTATAAGCGTAGTAGCATTGGTGGCGGTGGCGGCGGTGGCGGCGGCGGCGGCGGCCAAAAAGTCTCTCTCTCCTTTGCATTCCTCGGCGCTATATGAATGGCTGTTATCTCCCTCTCGTGAGCGCGAACGAGGAAGTGGGAGGGGGAACGCACGGAAGAACAACAGGCGATTCCGTGCGCGAACTTGGACTCGGACGAAGGAGCTGGGTAAGGTTAGGCAAGAAACAAGTGGATACATGGACCGAGCTCGTGTCACGGCTGCACACGAGTGAGCGAGACTGGCTAGAGCCGAGCGAGAGATCGTGAGAAAGTGCGACGATGTAGACACGTCCCCCCCCCCCCCCCCCCCCCCCCTCCCCCCCCCCCCCACCCCCCCCCCCCCCCCCCCCCCCCCCCCCCCCCCCCCCCCCCCCCCCCCCCCCCCCCCCCCCCCCCCCCCCCCCC